>JASAMY010000920.1:0-19653 GCA_030248085.1 Paralinhomoeus sp. GSCO2_6 | reverse complement strand
TGCACAATTTCATTTGCAAAACTCCGAATGCCGTAAATGTCTAGGGTCCGCATTTAGGGGGGTGATACTACTAATTACGCGGTGGTTAATTAGAGAGCGTACGGTACTTCTGCATGCATATATAACTGCGTGCATGCCTACGACATTATTAATATGCAAATATAGCTACCGTACCTTGAGTTCGCAGTCCTCATTGACGGCGATGTTGCTAGGCTTGAGGTCGCGGTGGATCACGCCCGTCGAGTGGATGTACTAAACTGCCAGGGTACGGTATTGATTTGCATACCGTACATAGTCTCAGAAGGAGAAGTGAAGTGCGTCGCTATAGGCTTAACGCAGGGCTCACGCCAAAAAAAAACTTCGCGGCAAAATTGCCGGTTCTTTTAAACCCCACAGTGTGCATGTACATTACATTACTCATTAAATCAGTCAAAAAAAAGCGACCTTGAGTCCCCTGAGGATCTGGTAGACGAGGAATTGCACGTGGTCGTCCGTCAGACGCTGAATCTTCAGAATGTTCGAGAGGTCGGCGCCCATCAGAGCCGACACGAAGTAGCTGAAACAAAAAAAAACGCATCGACGCCTTAAGCGGCTAGGCACGCGCGAGGTCGGGGGTTCGACTCCGGCTCCTGACAACTCGTTTTTTTCGCCTTTTTCTCTTTTGCCCACGGTTGCTGTTGTTGGATTAGGGGCAACGCTGGGAGGCTGTCAATGACCCATATAGCATACAGCCATCTCCATGACGCCTTCATGTCTACAGCTGCATAATGAGCCAAAGACCTTCAGAAGAACGCCATCTGTAATCTTGGGCAGCAACAGCACGAGAAAATCCATTGAGAGGGAAGTCATCGATCTAGTGCATCCATCAAGAATCGAACCCAGAACCATAGGTGTAACTGGAGGTTGGGGGGTTGATCCTACACACACCCCAGCCCCCCCCCCAAGGTTTGTGCGAAACCCCACCCAGCCCCCCCCCCCCCCAGAAATTCTGAAAAGTGCCTATTTTAGGGTTTTTACAGTGTATTTCCGACTAACAACCGACCAAAAAAGTGCCTTTTTCCTCTCCAGACCCCGTCCTCTGGTTTTTCACGCCCCCCCCCCCCCCCCTCGGAAGGGCTCGAACGCTCCCACCCCCAGGTCCAATTCCCGGTTACAGGTATGCCCAGAACCGTGCGTGCGCGCAAGAAGCCGATTCTCTACCACTAGGCCATACGATGGCCTTGCCCACCGTTCGTACGCACGCACGCGCGCGTGCACGCACGCACGCACGCAGGCGCGCGTGCACGCACGCACGCACGCAGGCGCGCACGCACGCACGCAGGCGCGCACGCACGCACGCGCGCACGCACGCGCGCACGCACGCACGCGCACGCACGCGCGCACGCACGCACGCACGCGCGCACGCACGCACGCAGGCGCGCACGCACGCACGTACACGTCGTTGAGCGTCTCCTCGCTCTGATCGGGCGTGAAGACGTCCAGTAGAGCGATCACGTTCTCGTGGTGCATGTGGCGCAGCAATCTAGGACAGAATGTCAACCGTGGGAAAAAACGCACACGCACACAAACAACGGAGCATACATACTTGGGTGGGGGGGGGGGTATAGCGGTCAAGACTGACCGGAGTGAGATTAGCCCCCCCCCCCACCGATACCTGTAATAGGGTGCGGGTGGGAAGGGGACCCAAATTTACGGGGGGACCGATGTTCAAAATGAGAGATGTCGCACCAAAAGTCTGCATACATTTCAAAAAAAGAAAACTTACGTTGCATACGGAATCCCCTGGGGGGATTGCCGGAGGGGGGGGGGCACGATCTTACCTGAGCTCCCTGAAGGTCCTCTTGGCGTGGATGGCGCTCTGGAAGGGCCGATTGAACTTCTTGATGGCCACTTTCGAAAATCCGCTGCCCACAGCCGCCGCCCGCAGGTCGTCAGCCGCGCTGCAGGCGCGTACGTGCGTGCGTGCGTGCGTGCCAACTCACACACGTACGCGCAATGACAGTACACACAGACGCACGCACGCGCACACACGCACACACACACGCACACACGTACACATGCACACACACGAACAACCAGCGCACACTCACAGAGGGTGTATAATCATAGGGGGGCTAATTTTGAGGGGGGGGGGGGGCTTATGAACTGGAAGTGTCGAGGTGTGAGAAGCTTTGTGAGCGGAAAGGCGCGTGGAGGCGATTTTCAAGGGAAAAAGACGCTGCGCACATACATTGGTACACTCTAACTAACACACTCTCACATACACATACAAGTACATGCATACACATACACCCAGACGTGAAAAGAAATTCGCCTTTTAGACAAAGGTCCATTTAGGGAGGGTGTGTAATTATAAAGGGTGGGGGGCTAATTATGGGGTTGTTCACGAACTCACCAAACGGTGCCATAGGCGCCAGTTCCCACTGGGGTCAAGTTGGTGTAGCGGCCAGGCACCTGCCAGGTGGTGCGGTTCAATTCCACCGTATAAAATTCCTCCAGCGGACTGGTTGTCGTCATGTCGGTCCGACTATCCGTGCGTGCGCCCCGTCGAAAAATATTTGAATTTTCAAAACAAAAAAACAACAACAAAGACGCTGGTACCGAAATAGTAAAAGAAAAGACAAAAAAACAACAACAACAACAACGGCAAACCGAAGTTTATTTGCGCGAAACGCCGTACACGACACACCACACACAAACAGAACAGCAAGAAATTGCGATAAAATTTAGAAGTCACTTGTGTAGCAAGAGTAACCACTTAAGCAGAAGAATTAAAGCACCACTCCCATGGGAAATATCTCCATCAAGGCAGTCACGATTGTGGGGGGGGGGGAGATTCGGTGATCGTGATTAATGAGCATCTAAGGCACACCAGGCTTCATTAAGGCACTTAATTATGAGTAAAGCGCACGTGGCAAATTAATACGAATTTCAATCAGGGGACAACAAATCTAGGCCTTCTCTACTACTCTAGCAAAATTCACAACAACAATACTGCACCTTTTTCTAGCACTAGCTGGGTTTGGCAACATAAAACCACCTGAGATGCGCGTAGCTGTAGCAGGTCGTTGGAGGGGGAGGGGGGGTAAATAAATCAACAAAAACTGCTAATATTCCAGCTAGAATTTCAGCTATTCCGAGACCTTGGCCCCCAGGGTGTTGTAGACCCCACCGGAATAGGGTCGCGACAGGGACATGGTCGGGTAGGCGGAGCGTTTCCTAAAACAGGCTAGCTTGAGCTAGCGTCAGGATACGTATGCACGCGCTGCGCACACACACACTAACAAAGGCGGGACAGATCGAGTGTGGGGTAGGTAGGGGAAATGTCCCTTCGAATAGGGGGGGGGGGGAAGGGCTCCCACACGCGTAAGCGGAAGAGGGAGGGGGGAATATGTCCAGAATGGAGAACTTTTGGACCGAAATAGCGTGTAAATACATGTAGTTAGGCTTCGGGTACAGGTTCGAAATTTTATTTTTTATTTTTCAAAAACGTGGGGCTGTCGGATGGAGGGCGCTTGATTCCCAACTTTCCCAAGCCCCACCCAGTCGGCCGCAGTGTCCACAAGGAAGCTCATCAATCAATCGATCACTCAATCAATCAATCGATCCAGACTCTCACACGGGCGGGTAGAGTTTGAGCTCTGAGCGGGGGCTGTATAGTCTGGGTTCAGTGTAGTCGTTGGCGAGCACAGCGAAGGCGGGCGGGGGCGGCGGCGCGTAGGGCGAGCTGCCCAGCTGCGGCTCGGCCGGCTAAAAGCGGATCAAGCACCGATCAATCGAATGTACCGATCGATCGATCAGCCCGGTGCATAGCCGCCCACACACAAGACACAATAGAAATGCCGGCAAGCGCGCGAACCCAATTGAACTACTACGCATACGCATTCGCGTGCGATTCATCTGTGCAAGCGGACCGAATTTAAAAATTTCGCGAAAACACACAATTGTACAGCGAGCACTTTACATGTGATGACAAGGGTAGCTAAAGTAGTGAGCACAGAATTAGAAAGGAGTATAGAGAATATCTACAGTTCCTGTGCTCTGAATGAGCGCTACGCAGTCACAAAATGTCGGCCAACAGAATGCAAGACTCTGCCAACAGCCAATATAGAGAAAATGACATCATTTGCATTTCTAAGTGCCCACCCCCCTCTGAAGAATACACCACCATTAACGACAGCTGTCTTCGCAAAGTGCTACTGCCTACACAAAATCGATTTCAATTGTTTTGCGCAATTCTCAAAAAAAAACGTTACTTAATCCACAGCGTTGTGTGATAACGCAGACATAGGAACAACCAGACACTGATAGGCGACTTCAAATTCTGCGCATTTTTTGCACCAATTTCACTTTCCAAAACTTTTGGTAGAAAAACGCCGAGAAGGAAAAGAAACGCTCACAGGCGGTTCGGTGCGACGACGGACCATACGTTGAACTGGTTTGTCGTGCGGCTGCGTGTGACGCAGCCTTTCGGCGCACAACTTCAGGTTGAAGCACCACCAAACTGAAAAACGCAACAACAACAACAAAGGTTTAAAAACAGGTTCAGCGGCTAGAATGCCTACGTGCCTTCAATACCTCTATACCTCAATACCTTCAATGCTACCCACACCTTCAAACGGGTTTGGCCGAGTGACGGAGGGGGGGGGGTACAAAAGTGGAGGAAGTGTACAATTTTTGACAAAAATAACAAAAAAGGTCAAAATAGACACTTTTAGTTAAAACTTGGTCTAAATAGCCCTACATAGCTGCTTTAGGAGGGTCATGTTCCACTAAAAAGTACGGAAAAGGCCAAAAATTCCCCTACTTTTTTCGTTTTCAGTAGGCGGAAAATACTTTGGACAAATGCTCGAGTGGAGGTTGGGTGGGTGCAATAACCCCGCCCGCCCCCAGTTATGGGTCTGATGATCGATGCTACCACACCCATCACGCGATACGGATACTGTCCCAAACCTATGCCAGAGCAGAGCATGAGACCGCCGAACAGCAGAAAGACTGGTCCAAATAGCTGCCAGTAGGGAGGGAAGCGCTCCAAAGGGTTACGCCTCCCCCAGAAGGCTGGGGGGCTGGCTGGCGCCAGAAATCCCCAGTAGACCATAGCCGCGCCCGATAGCGACAGAAACAAGCCCAACGCCGTCAGGCACACGGTGGGAGAGCTGCCGCGGAAGTTGCTGGAAAAAAATAAAAGACATACCGTAAATCCTCCAATACAACCCCCTCCAATAGTGCCCCCGGGTAAGGAGAGGTTGAAAAAATAGTGCCCCCGGGGCACTATTGGAGGATTTACGGTAGTTGGTGTGCGTTCTAGTAAGTAAGCGTACCATGGGGCGGAGGCGGAAGCATACCTGTAGTAACCGGGTCTGGCAGAGTGGGGGGGGGGGGCTAAATGGCCAAATTCTAGGGGGGGGGGGAGAAGTCGCCAGAGCAAAAAGTGGGGGGGGGTAGCCGACCACCTTTTGACTTATACTGGTACTTTTTCGTGACAAATGGGTATAAAGTGTTATTGTGTCATTTAGCTGTTTTATGGTCATATAACACTGAAAACACTGATATGCACCAACATTTACTCACTTTTACCGTTTTCGACATGGTGAAAATCCTTTGGGAAAATTCTGGGGGGGGGGGGTCGGGGGCGTTGGTTGGGTGTTGGAAAAATGTTGGGGCGCCCACGGCCCCCCCCCCCCCCGGTTACAGGTATGCCCTGTGCCTTCCAGCGTGACAATTCAAAAATTGCGTGTTTTTGCGTCATCGCGTCTCCTCTTTGTGCAAAGAACCGTTACACGTGCGTGCGTGCGTGCGTGCCAACTGCGCTCACTTGGTCCTATAGGGGAAGAAGCCGAAGTGTGCGGGGTAGAGCACGTCCCAGCCCTTGGGGTAGTAGTAGAAGAAGGGGTCCCGCTGCGCCAGCGGCCCGAAGTGCAGCACCCGCTGGTTGCCCCCCCACCGATTGGGGTCCAGCTGTTCCAGAGACGCCGACGAACCCCCGCCCGTCTGTATCATCTCGTCCTTGCGGTGGGCGTGGAAGCGGTCTGAAAAAAAGAATAACTTGACGCAATGAAATCATGAAATCAAAATAAGTCAAGCAAGTCAAATAATGAAATTAAAAACACGCATGAGCGGGCCAGGGGGGGGGGCTGAACCCCCCATACACCCCCTGAGCCCACATGACCCCCCCCCCCACTCGCAAACACTTGTGGCGGGCACGCAAGGCCACACTACAAATTTCGTTCCATGTCTAAGTGTGAATTCTGAGTTCTGACGGTGGCGTGAGGAATATTTCTTGGGTCATGGGGGGGGGGGGGTCATTGGGGGTCATTGGGGTCCCTAGGGTTGTGTTGGGATTGGCCAAATAAAACGGAACCGAATATAAAGGCGGGCGGAGGCGGAAGTAGGTGGGCTCAGGGGGTTCTATGGGGGTTCTTCACCCCCCCCCCCCCCCGGCCATCGCCATCCTGGATAATTTGCGGGGGACCCTCTCTCAACGTAGAAAAAATGGGCAAATGTGGGTGTTTTCGTTTCGTTTTCAGTGTAGTGCGACCCAAAAACGCCTGAATCCGACCTAGCTAGCCTGAATCAGACCTACACCTATGAGCGAGCGAACCCGAAGCGCGCACACCCCTAGACACGGCTCTGTCCGTCAAGGCGACAGAAAAGAAAAAATCGAAGTGTACATGCGTACATGCCTATACAATACACGGGCGGGCAGCCAACACAACACAGCAGCTGGCAATTTGGCAAGGCAAGCCAACGCACTGGTGGGTCGGCGGGACCGATTTCGATTTCGATGGTCCACTTGGGCCGAGAACATCATGTGCATGCGCATACGCTCGCCGTCCTTGGACACGGTCCTGATGGAGCCGCTCGAGAAACCTCGGCGGTGACTGCTCCGTCCCAGCGCCGCCATTTCGCTCAATCACAGTCACTCGCGAAACTTGGCTAATACCGTTCTGAGACCCCCAACCCCCCAACCGCCCAACCCCCAACCCCCGTGGTGCATGTTTTATAAAATAAGCAGCACATCTGCCCGCATCACAAAACAATGCCGGGTAAATGGTGGCAGTTGTTTTAGTGTATCTCTACCAACTTTATGCAGCACTATTCATCCATGTTCAAGTGCGGGCGCGTGCGCGTGCACGCACTGCGCAATGCGTGGGCGCGCGTGCCAGCGTGTGCGCGTGCGTGCGCGTGCATGCGTGCGTGCGTGCGTGCGTGCGCGTGCGTGCGTGCGTGCGTGCGTGCGTGCAAGCGAGCGTGCGCGTACGTGCGTGCGTGCGCGTGCGTTCGTGCGTGCGCGTGCATGCGTGCGGCCGTGCGTGTGAGTGCACGTGGGTGCAGGCATGTGCGCATGCGCGCGCACATGCATGTGCATGCATGCCAAAGCCTAAGCCTAAGCCTCAGCCTAAGCCTAAGCCAAGCCTAAGCCAAGCCTAGGTGAGCCAGCTAGTTTTATCAGAGCAGCTGAAAACACTGCCGCTATTTATCCGCACTGCGTTGTGTCACACTGCGCTGTGCCGCACATTTTATAAAAACATGAACCACGGGGGGCTGGGTGGTCTCAGAACGAGGTGCGCCCAAAACTTCGATTTTCTATGCGATTCCCAATTCCCAAAGGAATGGGTGCAGTACTCGAAGGCTTTAGCCGGTATATGTGCAGTATTCGAATTAGAAGCGAAACATTCCGTAACAAAGCGAAACAACCATATCAAACGTCTCAATTCGTGTTTCTACGAAGTCTTATTTATTTGAATCGTTCAATATCTTGCCGCCAAAGACTTGTACGTAGATGTTGCCGTCAATATTCAATGCGCGGATGAGCATCAAGGCGAACGTAGATGCCAAGAAGTTCTAGAAGGAAGCCACCACCGGCGGTGCAGCTGCGGAACACGTTCATTGCACGGAGGCAATCGCGTCGTGGCAAGTCGTCGCGTCAGCCGGGGTCGACAACGCCAATAAGGCAGGCAGGGCACATCGACGTCGTACCTGTCGACGGGCGCTGACGACACACACCGGGGCGACACGCTGTCGACGGGCGTCGCGTCAGCCGGGGTCGACAACGCCAATAAGGCAGGCAGGGCACATCGACGTCGTACCTGTCGACGGGCGCTGACGACACACACCGGGGCGACACGCTGACGACGGGCGTCGCGTCAGCCGGGGTCGACAACGCCAATAAGGCAGGCAGGGCACATCGACGTCGTACCTGTCGACGGGCGCTGACGACACACACCGGGGCGACACGCTGACGACGGGCGTCGCGTCAGCCGGGGTCGACAACGCCAATAAGGCAGGCAGGGCACATCGACGTCGTACCTGTCGACGGGCGCTGACGACACACACAACGACGCTGCGCAACATCCGGGGTGTCGTTGGGTTTGCCGTCCGGCCCGTCGCTGTACTTCGGTATGTCCGTCTTGCTGGCGGCGCCGACGGAGACGCCACTGAACCGACTGATGAGCGGCGCCGACGAGCACCAGCCCACGTCGTCCGCGGCGAGCGGCGCCCTCTACTCCGCGTCGTCATCCACAAGACGGTTCCCATTAACCGAGGCTATAAGTCCGCACCCTCTTTAAGTCCAAAGAATCTCTCGCCTTTGATAACTTTCTATCAGCTCCAATATCGACATCATCCAAGCCCGCGCACAGCGTCTCCAGTTTGGCGCAGCTTGGTTATGTTTGCTGTTAAACGCACAAGGCACGGTTGGTGTTTGGCTGCACTGACAGTCGCATGTGCATGTCACGAATCACGATTTCAAGTTTCAAGTACCTCTGGCTGCTTGCTACGCTACGCCTGATAGACGATGATCCGCATTGCAGAAAATTGCTTTTGTAGTGCACGTTGCGGTCGTGCGAAATAAAATGGCATGCGTTAGTGCAGTGAAAGGGTTCATTGTGTCGTCGTAGGCTTTTGGATTTCTGGTCTATTATGGAAAATTCGAATACTGCACAAGACGCTTTCGAATACTGCCTATACACCCTTTAGCCAACTTATGCATCCACATCCGAACCACATCCACATCCGATTTGGTTCTGGTGCACGTGTGCCACCATTTTCAGTTTGCTAACCCTGTGTGGCTTATACTGAAAGGGGAAAGAAGGAAAATAGAATAAGAAAAGTTGTTTAGGCTTGTTTAGGCTCAGCTTACTTTTGGCTTAGGCTTAGGCCTTGCCTAGGCTTAGCGCCCAAGCCAAATTTTTCCACGTCCACCTGCAAAAAGGTGCTTGTTGCCGCTGTAACAGTCGGGAGAAATTTCGATGGTGTCTCTTCTTGTTCTTCGTTGCTCAGTGTCAGTCGGAACTGTCACAAAGCCCGTTTCAATTCATCGGTTCGCCGTGGCCGATGGCTTTGTGTACGTGTTTGCCAAGGCACGGGGCTCGTCCGCCAAACCCTACTGATGATCCCTTTCAGGATACAATTTCTGGCTCCTAGGAAGGGCGGATTTCACAGTCGCCAGAAAGTTTTCGGCGTCTGTCAGGCGTCCGGCAGTGCCCGCGATTCCCTTTCGGTCCGCGATCCATGGAAAGGGAAGTCCTCGATCTAGTGGCGCCATCAAGAATCGAACCCAGGACCTTGCGCGCAAGAGGCCGGTTTTTTGCCACTAGGCCATGCCGCTGCCCGAGTGCAAAACTTGCTTAACCAGCCGCTCAAACTCCACGCGAACAAGCGGCTGGCCACAGTGTTTGCACCGTCGGCAGCGTAGACGAAGTTGGGCGTTTAGTCCAGCAGTACAAGGACGAGTAGTCCTGCGTCAGTCTAGCGATCGGAGTGTCTGACGCTCTTGGTATGTAGGAAGTGGTCTGCAGCGTGCAACGGACGAGCGGCAAGAGCTACTACGATCGCTTCAAGGCGCAGGTGTTGCAAGGCTGGCGTTGTCGGCTACTCGTCGGTTTGGTTGGAGTCACGTCGTTGACTTCGAGCCTCCAACGCACTCTCTCACTTGCGGACCGTGTCGACGCAAGACCGGCACAGAGAGAGGGGAAAGGGCGCCGCAAACGCAAAAAAACTAAGACTCAATCTCAATGGGGGGTAGATCTCGCTTCTGCCCATGACCTTGATCGACAGGCTCCCCCAGACGCTCCCCGTCACCAGCCGAGTCCACGCCCTCGCCCAGCTGCTTCAGGTTGGTCTGCTGGATCTGCAGCAGGCGACGAGAGGCGACTGCACCGGCGGCCGTGACGCGAGCCAGCAGAGGCGCACCTCGCAGTGCTTGGCCCAGGGGGTCTTGCCAGAGGCGTCCATGGAGGCGGCGGGCTCGCCGCGGCCGAGCGTCAGGAGGACGGAGCCCTCGTCGTAGCCGACCGCCACCTGGTTGCCGCCCCTCCGCGCCACGATCGCCCACACGCGCTCCAGTCCGTAGTTGAGCGTCGTCTCCAGCCGGTGCGTGTTCGCGTGCCACACGCGCACCTAACACAAGTCGGTGTCGCCGTCGGACGCGGGGACAGCGGACGCATGGGGACAGAGACAGACGGTTGAGTCCTCGCTGCCGCCGGGGTGGAAGCAGACGGCCGTGACGTTCTGGGCGTGGCCGTCCAGCGTGGCCACGCACGTCTTGTTCTGGTAGTCCCAGATGCGGATCTGGCGGTCGTCGGCGCCGCTGATCAGGTAGGGCTTGTCGCCGCCGTGGTAGTAGTCGACGCAGTTCACGCCCTTCTCGTGACCCTCGAGCGTGAAGTTCGCCGTCGCGCTGCCCAGCTGCCACACCTGCGCGCAAATAGAGCTTCTTGGGGTGGACGATGAATGCAACGAGCGGTCAGAAACAACAGCAGCGGACAAAACTAAACAGAAAAGACAAAAACACGCAAAAACCTTGACGGTGCGGTCGAGCGAAGCGGTCGCGAACGTGTTGTTGTCCTTGGGATTGATCACGACCTGCATGACGTAGTGGGCGTGGCCTAAACGGTTCCTGGGCATCAGGACAAGGCGCGCCGAGCAGGAAGAGCGAGTAGGAGGGACCTTCGAAAGTCATCTTGTTCACCCATTTGGCGCCGCTGAAGTCCCACAGCTTGACGAGCATGTCGTCGCTAGACGTCAGCACGTACGGCTCCGTCGGGTGCACGGCGATGTGCCTGCACGGACAAGGAGTAGGACAGGACAGTGTTGTTTCTGCAACACAACTCGAAAAATCTCTCTGAGCCAAACCTGAGGTAGTCGCTGTGCGCGTCGAACTGCTGGACGCGCTCCATGGTGTTCCAGTTGTAGACGCGCACGTTCGTGTCGTCCGAGCCGGTCACGATCCAGTTCTTGCGCGCGATGAACTTCGCAACGCGCACCGGAAGATCGCATACCTAAGCAACGCCCATTTCACTCCCCCCAACAATTCACTCTCCAAATGAAGGTTCAGCAGTCGCCTCGAAGCTCTTGACGAGCTGCTGATTCTCGTAGTTCCAGATGTGCACGTTGCCGTTGTAGAGCGCGACCAGCATCCACGGCTCCGTGGGGTGCAGGTCCACCGACTTGACGCGGTCAGAGCGCGCCAGCAGCTGGCGTGCGTCCAGCTTTAGGGGCATCCTGTAAACCTGAAAAGGCAAACCTAATCCTCTTAACAACACATTTTATGCATACCTGTAACCGGGTCTGGAAGAGTGGGGGGGGGGGGAGTAAATGGGCAAATTCTGTGGGGGGGGGGGTGTGGAGCAAAAAGTGGGGGGGTAGCTGGCCATTCTTTTAGTTATACTTGTACTTTTTGGTTAAAAATGGGCATAAATTGAGTCTAAACAGTGTTATTTAGCTGTTTTATGGTCATATACCGTAAATCCTCCAATAGAAGCCCCCCTCCAATAGTGCCTCCCCCTCCAATAGGGCCCCCGGGTACGGCCAGGTTGAAAGTATAGAGCCCCCCCCCCCTCCAATGTGGAAAACGTTATGAAAATCACCGAAAAATCGGCAGTTTTGACAGTGAGATTAGCATTACCATTCAAAATGTTTAGCTTGAAAGTATAGAAGCCCCCCCTCCAATAGTGCCCCCCTCTCCAATACCCAAACCCAATACCCAGGCCCCCAACCCCCCCCCCCCCCCCAAGTTACAGGTATGATTTTATGGATCTGTACTGAAGGCGGGCTACGAACCTGAGTTTCGGGACTTTTCTTCGAACCACGACACAAACTGGCAGCGTTCACAAAGACTTCAGGAAAAGACCGAGTGCCGGCGTCGAGAGGAGCACGTGGCTATTTATTCACAACAAGGGTGGGGAGGAACGACGCTATCTCCGCTTGTCCGCTTGTCCCGCGGGTGTCCAGACCGTCGGCGGCGACGCCGCTGCCGTCGCCTGCTTGCAGAGCGAGTTCGCTTGGTCGCAGGCAGGTCTTGAGCGCTCGCGGCGGCTGGATCAGGGGACGCCGCTGCAGTCCAGTCAGCAGGAGCTTGTGTTTGCGGGCCTTGAGGGGGAGAAGCGACGCTTGACTGTCGGAGGTCGGATGGCGGGGGTCCGGCGTCCTTGAGAAAGTTCAGCGCTGCTGGAGTCCGATGTTTGAGGAAAGGAGGTCTGTCGGGGTACGGTATGAGTGTCGTCACACTTTGCAGTGCCTCGACGAGTACAAGCTGAATTCCTATATTCAGGCGAACTTTGCAAATCTTTGGCGACAATTCTGTCAGCTGCGTCGCTCTGTGACCATGCACACACTACAACTTTTCCGACTCGATCCAACAGTTGGCGCACGCTCTTTGCTGAATCGCCATGATGTCTATGCTGGCGAAGCAATCATGGTCTGGACTTGCAGACAGTTAGAGGTCACCAGTGGCATCCTTGATCATAAAATCAACAACACTTGTTACGAGTTCTTGCCAGTCTACGTCAGACATCGATTGTACTTCGTGGCCCCTGGCACGCGCGATCTCATGACGACGACCAGTCCCGAAGTCAGCTGCTGCAGTCATCGCGTCCAGCCAGTCCACAAGGTGAACGGCGTCTGGACCAGTCCCACAGGCGTCCAACACGTCCAGCAAATCCAGAGCGTCGATGCAGTGAATTATCAGCCAGTCCATTTCACCTTCAACGCGCCTGCTGTGTTTCACTCACATGTTATGGGCGAGCCGTTCTCTGTCACCATGCTTCGTCATGCAGTCACCCGCGTTCAGCGGCTCCAGTACAGTTGCCACTAGCTCGTCAATTACACAGCCGCCCTCTCTCTCTCAGCGCGCCGAAACGCTGCGAGCGCAGATCAGTGGTGCAGGCGACGCAGTCGGGCACGACATTGACGGATTAGGGGCGGCTGCTGGCCATTACACCGAGAACGCGCTCTCCTCTCCGGGCTGGGCCGGGCCGCGGCCTTGGCACGGCCGCTGATGGCCTCATTGCTGGTCCACTCTCTGCGCTTGTTTGTAAATACTGTTGTCGTCGGTTGGTGCGTTGCCGCCACAGTACTCGCGCTGTACACACTCCTCTGCAATCGGCGCGTACGCCAGCTTTTGTGCGCATTGTTGACAGGCGGTACTACATATGTACCTGTTTTTCTCGCATAATAGTGGTGCGCCTCATTTGTCGTCCGAGCCTCGCGTCAATCGACCAAACGGGCCAGTCGGAAGGTCCGTTTTCGTGCTGCGTCTGAGAACTCTCAATCTTCTCCTTCAGTGCAAGTCGAGGCAGTCGATACACCCCCCCCCCCCCCCGACCCCATCTGTTTCCTCTGCGCTTTCGACAGGCTCTCTTGCAGGCTTGAAGCAACGCCTGCACGCGTCCTTGCAGCGCACAACTACACCTGAGACCCGACCTACCACGCCTACCATTGCAAACTGTTTCACTAGCGGTCGCGCCATGACCATGAGAGCCAAAGTGAACGGCCACCAGCTGTCGGCCTTGTTTGACACTGGGTGCACGCTCACCGTCATTACCACAACAGCAGCTCTCGCCCTCGGTCTCCAGGTGTTCCCTGCGTCAACTGCCTCAGCCGAACTGGCCAATGGCAAGGTGTTTGTTGTCTACCGACGGTGAAGTTGTCCTAGACATGGAACTTATAGCAATGTGACCTACAAGCGCGTGCGCGTGTAGGTTTACGCGTGCGCGTTACCAAGACGACGAGTTGGAGAAGTAGACGGGCCCCAAGGGGGAACGCCTACTCACCATACACTACAACTAGGTGCGCATTGTCGCTGCGTATCTAGAGCGCTACCAGGCGTAGAGTACCCCTCGCCGCCTTTGCTTTACCTCCGCCCGGCACCAGATGGTTCATCCATGGTTGGCCGGGCGACCCCATTTTCGTTTCAGGCCGTTTGAGAGTATATAGCGCCAAGCGCGGACGCTCTCAGCTACTGCGTCGTCTGCCGACTCGTCGGCAGCTGTCGTCAGGGCCGGCCACAGAGAAGAAGAAGAAGTAGAAGCGCGTGCGCGCGCTGGTCGCTCCTCTGACCACTTGCGATCTCTTTCTCGGCCTTGATTTCGTAGAATCAATTGCTCCGTGCTCAGTCGTACGTACAAGGCTTCACAGGCTACGTGACGACTAACAAGGGTGCTCGCATTGACTTTGGCGAAAACCCCCCCAAGCTCTCAGCTACTGCAACAGTGTGGAACAATACTGACATTCCTGCTCGTCACTACTACACTATGCGCTTGCGCGTAGCTGAACCGCTTTCCAACACTGGCGACATCGTTCACATTCAGCCCAATTCGCGCGCGTTGACCAACACTGGGCTATCACTTCCAGCAGCAATCGGCATCTTACAGTATGACACCTCACTCAAGAGCCACTACGTGTGCGTTCGAGTGCAAAACTTGCTTAACCAGCCGCTCAAACTCCACGCGAACAAGCGACTGGCCACAGTGTTTGCACCAACGACAAGAGCCAGCGCACAGATACAGCAGGTCGATTTTTCACGTGAAGTTGAGCCACTTTTGAATCTATCGGCTGCAACTGCCACTCCCACGCACCTTCAGTCACTCAGAGCGCTGTTGCGCGGTGAGCACGACCTGTTTTCAACCTCAATGGCAGACATTGGGAGAACCAATGTGGTCAAAATGAACATTAAGGAAAAATTTGCAGGGGCTGCAAAAAAAAGGAGAATATGTGACACTCTATTGTTGAAGTCCAGTTTGAAAAGAAGTGGTATTAAGGCATATACCCCCACTGATTTCTAGCCACTTCCGCATTGCAGCTGATCAACTCCACTTTGAACAAACCATGTATAAAATCCGAACCAAGCACAGCAACAAGTCACATATTCGGCGATTTTGCGCGAAACGCAAATGCACGCACGCACGCACGCACGCACGCACTCACGCACGCACGCACGCACGCACGCACGCACGCACGCACGCACGCACTCACGCACGCACGCACGCACGCACGCACGCACGTACGTACGCACGTACGCACACACACACAAGCATGCACGCACGCACACACACATGGCCATGGCACAGACACGCGCACGCACGCACGCTCGCACGTGCGCACGCACGCACGCACGCACGCACGCACGCACGCACGCACGCACGCACGCACGCACGCACGCACGCACGCACGCACGCACGCACGCACAGACGCACGCACGCACGCACGCACGTACGCACGCATGCACACGCGCGCAAGCATGCACGCACGCACACACACATGGACACAGACACCCGCACGGACGCACATGCACGCACGCACGCGTGCACACACACGCACACACACATGGACTGCACCCCCTGCATCGGTTGACTGTCTTTTTTGTGTGCGCGTTTTGTGCATGTTTCAGATTGTTTGTGTTAGGTTGCGAGAGCAAAACGTTTTTGGACATACAACACATTCAAACAGTCACACCAAAGAGCCGATTCTCTACCCCCCCCCCCCTCCCACATACCTAGCATCACCACAGAGACTGTGATATGAAAATAAAAAAAAACTTCTGCAAATGAGTCTCAGCGCGCGCATGTCTCCAATTTACGTCGCGGGTGTGTTGATATGAAATTTATTTAAAACAGAGTGGCTGTTACAAGCAATTCTTTAGCATTCATGCAAATGCGTTGGTTGACATGCATTCCAACCCTTTGCAGTTTCATCATTGCAGTGCTTCACCATTGTACAACTGAGGTTCTCAACATCATTTTATTTCATGAGACAAATTGATGTTGAACCACTTTGGAGCACTTTGGAGCAAGCAGGAGTCTTGAGTTGAAGCGGCTAGTATTACTAAAGCACAATGTCTGTCTGTCTGTGTGCAATGCAGCGCAGAGAGTTGTGCTGAACGGATTGAGCTGAAATTTTGTATGAAGCTTCCTTGGGAAACTTCACCGTCATTTAAGGGCCGGATTTGCGATAGCTACCGTAATCCGTGAGTTATGCAAATTGCGCATACGTGTTTGATCGAATTTGAGAATTCCGTGTCAAAATCTGCTTGGGATGTATGTACATAATCGACCACGCTGATCACGAAAATCACATCCACTTTTCAATGCGATACCATAATCACGCGATACGGGCACGTAAAATATGCAAATTGTGGATGGTTAATGTTGCAAAATGGGGGTGCAAAACAGTATGAGCATATGCAATTGACAATGCTGATCACGAATCTGGCATTCGTTTTCAAATCCGCTACAGTAATGACAAGATATAGCATTATCCTTTTCTACAGTAGTATGGCTGTTTGTGGGCTCTGTCTGCAATTCAGCGCAGCGAGACCTTTTTGTTTATTTCTTTTTTGTTTTGCAGGTGTTCATGCTATGAAAACTTTAACTTTTTATTCTTTTGTATTTTGTTTTGCATGTGTTAACGCTATAAAAACTTGTATTACACGCACATGCACGCACGCGCGCACTGGCAGGCAGGCAGGCAGGCAGGCACGCACGCACATGCACGCACGCACGCACGCACGCACGCACGAACTCACGCACACACGCGCACATGGACACGGACACGCGCATGCACATGCACGCACGTACATGCGCGCACGCAAGCACGCACGCACACACGCGCACATGAACACGGACACGCGCGCGCACATGCACGCACGCACATGCACGCACGCACGCACATGCGCGCACGCACGCACACGCACACGCACGCACACACATGCGCGCACGCACATGCGCGCACGCACGCACACGCACATGCACGCACACACATGCGCGCACGCACGCACGCACGCACGCACGCACGCACGCACGCACGCACGCACGCACGCACGCACGCACGCACGAACTCACGCACACACGCGCACATGGACACGGACACGCGCATGCACATGCACGCACGTACATGCGCGCACGCAAGCACGCACGCACACACGCGCACATGAACACGGACACGCGCGCGCACATGCACGCACGCACATGCACGCACGCACGCACATGCGCGCACGCACGCACACGCACACGCACGCACACACATGCGCGCACGCACATGCGCGCACGCACGCACACGCACATGCACGCACACACATGCGCGCACGCACGCACGCATGCACGCACGCACGCACGCACGCACGCACGCACGCACGCACGCACGCACGCACGCACGAACTCACGCACACACGCGCACATGGACACGGACACGCGCATGCACATGCACGCACGTACATGCGCGCACGCAAGCACGCACGCACACACGCGCACATGAACACGGACACGCGCGCGCACATGCACGCACGCACATGCACGCACGCACGCACAAGCGCGCACGCACGCACACGCACACGCACGCACACACATGCGCGCACGCACGCACGCACGCACGCACGCACGCACGCACGCACGCACGCACGCACGCACTGACACGCACGCACGCACTCACGCGCGCGCACGCACACGCACGCAGGCACGCACGCAAGCACGCACGCACGCACGCACGCACGCACGCACGCACACGGACACGGACACGGAGACGCGCACGCACATGCGCGCGATGAAAGGTTTCTCAGATATTGCAAAAATCCCTGCCTATTCTCGCCCCAACACCCCATTGGTCATTGAGCTACTCGACCTTTGGGGGCCTCTGGGCTGGGTGAACAATTTTCGGGCTCTCCCATTCCCTCCAGCCCCCCCCCCCGGCATCTGTTTACTGTCTTTTTTGTGTGCACGTTTTGTGCGTGTTTTAGATTGTTCGTGTTGGGTTGCGAGAGCAAAACGTTTTTGTACATACAACACATACAAACAGACACACCGAAGAGACGATTCTCCACCCCCCCCCCACGTAGCATCACCACAAAGACTGTAATATGAAAATAAAAAAAAACTTCTGCAAATGAGTCTCAGCGCATGGCTCCAATTTACGTCGCGGCTGTGTTGATATGAAATTTATTTAAAACAGAGTAGGTGTTACAAGCATACCTGGGAACTTGAAATAAAAAGTTAAGTCAACTTGTAAGTTGAAGTTAAGTTATTTAGGCTAACTTTAACTTGAGTTTAAAGTTAGGCTAACTTTAACTTGAGTTTTTAAAGTCCAAATAACTTGAGCTAATTTTAACTTGACTTAGACACTCTAAATAACTTTAGTAACACAAGTTAACTTGTGCTAAAGTTAACTTAAAAAAAAACTTGAAAGTATGTTGAGTTTGTGTATACCGCGCACACTCAAGTGCATCTGAAGGAACTCCTTCCCGATTTTTGTGGTGTTGTCTCTCATGTCCACGTAACCTGTTGCCATGATACCCACGGCGGACATCAAGAAAGAAGAACGACGTGTAAAAGTCGTTCTTCACCATGTTCTCTGGGTCGTGTTCTTTCAATCAAGAAGCACTGCATTACTGCGCACGCAAAAATTACTGTAATTACGTTGATTTGGCAGCATTTACCGCGACTACCGAGCATTTTTTGGTTCTTGGAGCTAACTTCTACAACTTCAAGTTAAAGGTTAGCTTTTAACTTGTTTTACAAAAACGAGGGTCAAGTCACTTAACTTAACTGTCTTAAAATTTTCAACTTGAAAATAACTTAACCTAACTTGAATAATTTTTTTGACAAGTTCCCAGGTATGGTTACGAGCAATTCTTTAGCATTCATGCAAATGCGTTGGTTGACCTGCATTCCAACACTTTGCAGTTTCATCATTTCAGTGCTTCACAATTGTACAAATGAGTATTCTCAACATTATTTTCATGAGACAAATTGATGTTGAACCACTTTGGAACACTTTGCAAGCAGGATGAAGCGGCTAGTATAAAAAAAGCCCTGTATACCCAAGGGGGTGAGATGGAAGAAGGCATGTAAATGAAGCGAGCTGTAGGTACATGTATACGCGCTTTTCCGCACTATCGGTCACATTGTACCGACGCACTGGTTGCTGTCTGTCTATACCTATACTTAGCTTCTGGGTGCAACGTGAACTGAAAACGGCAGATGTACGAACGAAAACTGCGTTTGACGCGCACTGTAAATTTTTCAGAAATAAAGCCGCACTGTGCTGTCCGTCTCGTCCTGTTTAAAACCCCGACAGCCACTGTGCGCACTCATCAGTCTTCAGTCTCGATCACTTTCAAATTTCGATCGTCAGTAACAAAAAAATCGTTCTACAAGCTTCACCATACAGCCATGGTTCGTTGTTGCACAGCAGCACTGTACAGGGCGATCCCACAGGATTTTGCTAGAATACTACTCATAATACTCAGTAGCTGTCATAAAAATTGACTCTGAAACACTTTGCCGAAGCGGGCAGTCGGAAAGTTCTGGTGGAGCGGGTGCACACACCCACACACCCCACACCTTCCACACATTGCCACCTGTGATACCTGGCTTCCGCCGG
>JASAMY010003082.1:0-19643 GCA_030248085.1 Paralinhomoeus sp. GSCO2_6 | reverse complement strand
ACATGCATGGTTGGCTTAAAGTTTTTTTTATAATTATAACTTGTTTTCCACATGCTCAGGATCCATCAAAATCCATAGTAAAGTCGAAAGTCGCAGCCTGACTGCAGAGATTTCGAAATGTCAGTTCTCCTTTCAGAGGAGAAGGAAAAAGAGATGTGTGCCACTTTATGTCAAGAAGTGAGAGGACGAACTTGGTCAACATTCACTTGTAGGGAGTCCAAGCGCGCCACTGCGCCAGGACCGCACGACAGCTGCTGAAGGCAGTGGCGCTGCAAGCTGCGCATCGGTTCCACAGCCGCAGAACACTTCAACAAGCTTCGGGCGCCTTGAGTCGTGGTCAGTTTGACTTTCTGAAGCCGATAAAAGCAATTGCCACGGTGTGTTGTGCTGTTTCTGCGTGCGCACGCGCGCAGAAACAGGCGCAGATGCATCCAGGAGAGGGGGGGGGGGGCGGGGCATAGGTGGGCTCAGGGGGGGGGGGGGGGGGGCGTCTAGGGGGGGGGGGGTTGCGGGAAACCCCCTCTCAATATTAAAAAAAAAATGAGTAAAGATGCGTGTTTTTACTTCTTTTTCAGTGTAGTGTGACCCAGAACCAACAGAAAGTGCTATTTAGAGCTTAGTGCCACACTTAGACGTTTAGTGCCAACCCCTCCCCAGAATTTTCCTGAAGTTTTCCAACTTGTCCACAATTATAAAAATACTGTACTTTTCGTCTATTAGGGTGTTTTACCTTAAAACAGCTAAATAACGCTATTTATAGCCTATTTTAACGCATAGTTGATCTATTTTTGACTAAAAAGTCTATTTAGACACTATTTAGGTAATACTTTTCACTTCTTGGTTCCCCTCCCTATTCAACTCTGTGTTCCCCCCCCCCCCAGAAAGGTCGAAAGGTCTCTGACCCTCCCCCTCCCACTTCAAAAACCTGGTTACACGTATGGGGGGGGGGGAACTGCCTCGACCAAAATCCAGTTATGCTTATTCTTAGTCAGAGTTTCGTAAAGAGCTCCAGGGATCCCGTTTTGCCTCTACGGTTAACGTCCAGACTTGTGAGGCTCTTCCGATGCACCCAGTCTTTAGAAAATGGATTTGACAAGGTGGTAGAAAAACACCAGAAATTGCAGAAACACCACGCGAAAATTTGTATATCCATTTTTAATTAAAAAAAATACACTATAACTTCTATCAATTGATTCAATTATACATACCACGTACGTCACTGACATGAATGGACACAGTACATATTTTCATGTGTGCAGCCAAAAGTCACAAATTTCGCATGGGTCACCATTTGTGACCGAAACGTCAGAACAGGACGGTGTTGGCAAAACGACCAATCTCCCCGCATTTCACGAATTTTTCATGGATCCGCCCCTAAACACCAACCAAGCCGAAGAAACTGGCAGAAACTACCATCTCGGAAACGGCAGGGAGCCAGCCAGCGTCGGCACGGAAGAACTTGAAAGCGAAAAAGGCAGACGTCTGTCTTAGCGCCGCAATTTCTTTCAGCGTCAGGTTCGCAGCGACGTTCCCTAGCACCTCGTGTGGAAGACTTTCCATCCTGTTTCGCCAAATAATGGAAACCGGCTAAAAACCAAAAACCATGCATGTAACCTGGCCCAGTTGGGGGAAGGGGGGGGGGGGGCGTGAATGGCCCTGCGAGCACACCTGTAACCAGGTTGCACAATAAGTTTTTTTTTAATTTTTAAGTTGGATTTATTCGTTTTTTTTAAATTGTTTTGGGTAAAATATAGCTTCTGAGTGGCAAAAAGGCGTTAAAATGGTGTGTAGATGGTTCAATTAGTAGTTATTCATGCGTAAACTTGATTATTAGCACCAAAACCAAGCACTTTTGGGGTTCCCAACTGGTTCCCAACATAGTGCGATACCGTACACGACCACTTAGAGGCAGCAGATTTGTCACCATTTGACTAAAAGGATGCTAAATACGCTTCTAAAGGCTTTTGGGAAGCACTATTACTTGTATTTGACACTCTAATAGGCTAAAAGTATGTTATAGTACAAGTATTTGGCACGATGGCTCCTGCCAATTAAAAAAAATATATTTTTTATGCAAGCCTGCCTGTAACTGGGTCAGAGCGAGAGGGGGGCATACCTGTAACCGGGTCTGGAAGAGTGGGGGGGGGTAGCTGGCCGATTTTGGGTGGGGGGTCTCCAGAGCAAAAAAGGGGGGATAGCTGGCCATTTTTTGACTTATACTTATTGGTCAAAATGGGTATAAATAGGCTCTAAACAGTGTTATTTAGCTGTTTTATGGTCATATAACACTGAAAAACACCAACATTTACTCACTTTTATCGTTTTAGACAGAGTGAAAACCCTTGGGAAAATTCTGGGGTCGGGGTCGGGGGGGACTTGGGTGGGTGTTGGAAAAATAGTGGAGGGCCCCCAAAGCATCCCCCCCAGGTACAGGTATGGGGGTGTGGAACATTGGGGGTGGAGACTGTGGGGTGCAAAAAGTGGGGGTAGTAGCAGACTGATGTGTTCCCCCACAGTTACAAGAATGCCTTCAAGGGGATACCCAAAAGTTGGTAACGGGTGGGGTCGTGTGGGTGTTGCAAAAAAAGTGGTGGGAGTCAATTACATTACAGGTATATGCTGGAGACGGTACATCGAAATTTGTGCAACATACGCAATGGACCGGAATACGCTTCCCGGCGCGTGTTAGCGAGTAGCGTTTCACTTCCACTCTCACAGTCAGTCACATTTACGGGCGCGTACGAATCGATACCACACAGCAGCAAGTCAGTATCTGAACTGCGGCGGTGCGAACTGCTGGTCGCGCTCTTGGCGGCGCTGCTGCACGAAGTCCTGCTGGCTGTAGAGCTTGCGCTCCACCAGCTTGCCCTTGTCCCAGGGACGCACCTTCGCCGAGGCACTAGCCGCCTGCCCGCCACCACCGCCCTCTGTCGCTGACGCAGAGGCCGACTCGAGACGCAGTGCCGACACGAGCTCGCGCTCTTGCTGCGCCTCCTGGAAGGCGATTGCTCGAGATGGGCGACACTGGAGCGCACAACAAGCAGGGCTCGCGTCTGTGCCCGTGCGTGTTCGCAATTTTATGTGCAGGTGCGTGAGGCGGACAGACAACTCGCAACGACTGAGGGCAACCTTCTCTCCGGGCAGATGTATCTTGTCGAGCTCGGCGGCGTCCGTCTGCGGGTCGGCCAGCAGCTTGTCGACGTCGGCCTCGGCGAGCTGCTTCCGCTTGCGCACCTTCGCCAGCCGCGTAGCCAGCTGCTCCGCGCGCCGCCGCTTCAGTCTGAGCGCAGGTTTTAAGACGTACAGACAGATCCCAGTAAAAAAGATCTGCTGAGCGAATAAAGCAAAGCATGCACGTACCGCAATACCCCCCCCCAAATCTGCGCACGCACAAGAGCACGCACGCACGCACGCACGCACGCAGAGGCACAGAGTATTTTCGCATATTGTCGTCACTAGTTGACAGGCCCAGGAAGCCAGCCCCCCCCCCCTTACCTTGTTTATTGGCATGCTGAGGGAAGCGCACCTGTCGGCCTTCTGCCTCTGTTCCAAGGTCTGCTGCCGTGTGGCGTCCAGCTCGAGCATCTGCTGCTGTCTCTCCTTCTCGTCGGTGGAGAAGGCGAAGTAGCCCACGCCCAGCTCGCGCGCCTCCCCCGAAGCCACCGACTGGAAGTGCACCTTGTCAGCGCCTCGCGTCGAGGAGTGCGCAGCCGCCTAAATGGAAATGCACGATTGATTAACGAAGTCGACCATTTTCGTGGGAACCTATGATGGCTATAAATACGTTGCAACGAGTCCCACATCTTTTGTTTGCCCTTATCATCCATTTTTTGCATTTTTGTCCAAATTAGTACCATTTGTGTAAAAAACGCGTGTACAAAATTCGTTCTGGAAAAATTCCCCATTTAGCCCACCCCCAGTCCCCCATACATTCCCAAACATCCCCCCCGGACAATTTCCATGGGCGCCTGCGCAGTGACACAACCTCATCCTCTTCTGTAATGGTCGCGTTGTCGGCGGCGTCCCTCCTGACGAGGTTGTCAGCGGCGAGCAACTTCGGCAGCTCTTCGGGGCGACAGCGCCTCTGGCGACCGAAAGCGTCCGTGAACGTCACCAGACTGGGGTCATCGTCTGCGTTGTCAGCGTCGTCGCTATCGGAAGCTCCTCCTGGCATATTCTCCGGCCTGAGCTTGTCGTCACGCACGCGCTCCTTCTCGGCCTCGTCGTTCGACTTCTGTGAGAAAGAAAACATGACAGGTAATGACAGGAAAAGCAAAAATACGTGTGCCACCCGAGCCGAGCCTGTGGATCGCTTGCGCCGTTCCGATTTTTGGCGTCGGCGGTCGGCTACAGCAACAGTAGCACGTGGAATTTAAACCACTTTTTTAGATACGCAGCTGGCGAAAATAAAGGATCCACAGACTCACGCGCAGGGTTGCAGGAATGCAGGCTTATTAGAGTGTCAAACACCACAACACAACTATGAACTAATAGTGCTTCACTAAAGCCTTTAGCAACGTTTTCGTCAAATGGTCACCATTTTGTACCATCTAAACACCATTTAAACGACTTTCTGCCACTCAAAAGCTATATTTCCCCAAAAACAATTTTTCTTATTAATTTAAAAATCCATTTTGTTTCATTATTAATTTTTAAATTGTGCAACCCTTACCCTGCTCATGCGGACACGCAATTTGTCATATTTGCACTCGATATTTGTGCACATAACATCTCATGAGCTCGCTTACGATACCTCGCTGGCCTTCATGTCAAAGTTGACAAGAAAGCGGCGATCCTCGTCCGCGTCCGTCTGCTCCTGTAGCTCTCCAGATGTTAGCTTGTCGTACAGTCGCGCCTTCCTAGCTAAAGCTTCGCGGGACTTCTGCAGCTGCTTCTCCTCTTCGAGCATCGCCGCTTCCAATCGCTTCACCTTCTCACTCCTGCCCACGGAAACGAGCTTCTGCTTCTGCTTTTCCGCTTGGAAAATGTTCGTGACGCCCGTTTTGGCGGCGATGTAAGGCGCAGAGGCTTTGCTCGGTCCGGAAAACTGGAGGCTTTTCGCCTTCTGCTGCTTCTGCTTGCGCGATATCTCGGCTTTGAGCTCGACCAAGGCCGAACTGTTGACCGCGATGTCCTTGGGCATGGTTTCTGGCTCGAAATTTTGAGAAATTCTAAAGCAAGAACGAGGGAGAAATCTTCCCATATGCACCATATGCACCATATGCACCATATGCACGGGGCCTTCGTTATTGCGGTGCGACATTTTTTACCTTGTCGCTCCGTTGAAGGCTTATAGTTACGATATTGAATTTTTGTTTATATTAATTAAGTTTTTGCTTAGGTTTTGGTTAAGCCTAGGATGAGCTTAGGCTTAGGCTTTTGCTTAGGCTTTCGCTTAGGCTCTCGCTTAGGCTTTCGCTTAGGCTTTTGCTTAGGCTTTCCCTTACCTTAGGCTTAGGCTTCGCTTAGGCTTAGAAGTACACGCGCACATGCATGCACACGCGCGCGCACAGGCAGTGCACGCGCGCACGCACAGGCACACGTGCACATGCACGCACACGCGCGCACGCACAGGCAGTGCACGCGCGCACGCACAGGCAGTGCACGCGCCCACGCATGCACGCACATGTACACGCGCATGCGCACATGCACGTACACGCGCACGAGCCCATGCACGTGCACGGACGGACAGATAAAAGTGCGCTAATAGCGTTTTGAGCTCCCCCACCTCCCCACTTCCCCGAAACCTAAGCCTAAGCCTAAGCAAACGCCTAAGCCAAAGCAAAGCCTAAGCCTAAGCCTAAGCCTAAGCCTAAGCCTAAAACTAAGGCTAAAGGTTAGGGAGGTGGGGAGGTGGTGAGCTCAAAACGCAGTGTGCCTAAAAGTGGCGGTTGCCTTCGGTTACCCGATAACCCCCCCCCGGTTTAGAGATATGCGAGACGGAGAGACAAGAGAGAAAAATGTCGCACCGAAATAACGAAGGCCCCGTGCATATGGTGCATATGGTGCATATGGTGCATATGGTGCATATGGGAAGATTTTTCCCAAGAACGACGAAAACTAATGCGTAGAACAAAACACGCGCTCCGCGCTCCGCGTTCGTGCGCTCCGCGCTCACGCACTCCACTGCCAGTGGGGATCGAACCCAGGACCTTCGGTTTTGCAATTTGGTGCTCTATCCACTGAGCAATTGCAGCTTCAAACCAGAAACTGGAATACTTTGATTTGGAGTAACACTGTTCGCCATATGGTTTCTCATTTTTCACGTCCCAAGCTGGGGCCTGGATGGCCCTTGGGCACCTAAGCCTCAGCAAATGTGGCCTAAGCCTCGAAAAACTGGCCTAAGCCTCGAAAATCTGGACTAAGCCATAGCATATCTGGCTTAAGCCTCAGCATATCTGGCCTAAGCCATAGCATATCTGGTCTAAGCCTCAGCATATCTGGCCTAAGCCTCGCATGTGTGGCCTAAGCCTCGAAAATCTGGCCTGAGCCTCGCATATCTGGCCTAAGCCTCGAAAAAGCCTAATTTAGTGAAGAAATATTTTGGTGTGGTTGTTCAGAGCGCAAGAGCGCAGGAGCGCAGGAGCGCTCGAGCGCGGAGCGCGGAGCGCTTGTTTTGTCCTACGCCCTGAAAACTGGCAAAAGGCAATTGATGCATCCACATCCGATTTCACATCCACACCACATCCTATTCGGCACCGGTGCACGCATACCACCATTTTGGCATCAGCCGAAAGGAGGAGGAAGCATGAGAAAGTTCTGTTAGCCGCCTGAGCAAGCCTAAACGAGGCCTAAGCCTAAGTAAGGTGTAACCTAAGCCTAGGCAAGGCGCACGGCTAAGCGTAAGCAAGGCCTAATCCTAAGCCTACAGCTTCGAGATCGGAGTCGACAGCGTACGAGCGGCGCTGGTGCATTCTGGTTGACGTTTGTCGGACTGAACGTTTGCACGGATTTCCTCGGGGCGAGCGACCCCCCCCCCCCGCTGTGGTTGGTGTTTGAGCGACAGCCGCTGCTCGACGTAGCAAAACTGCACGGTTCATGCCGCCTCTCAGTGGCTGCAACTGCAACACAACAACACACTGTGCACCCAGCAGATCACATTCACGAGCCGACGATAAATTTGCCTTGAGATCCATACAGTATTGCGCGACTTCTGTATGGGCTACAACGGTTCTGCGTGCTTTGGGGTAACGGCGCCGCACACATTTTGCCTCAAAAATTCATTGTTCTGATTGCAAAATAGACCGCCACGCTCCAACTTCCCAATACAACGAAGTCAGAACTTCTTACTTCGTTTTCTCAGAAGCGCGGAAACGGCGCCGGCACGCGAGGGCTCTGCGTCTGTGATGCAGGTGACGGCGATTCGCTCGAAGCGCGTCAGCCGGAGATGCAGCTCCGTCACCGTCCACTGCCGAGACACTGCGACGATCGGGCTCAGCAGTGGCTGCAGAACGAAGCCGCAATCCACCGAGTCGTGTCAACGGTGTACGCAAGCCTGCCAACAGCTTCGAGCGTGCTTTTTGAAGCGAGCTTGTTATTACGGGCAAATTTCTTTTCGATAGCGACCCTCGTTACACCAAAACCAATACGGCAAGGTTCAAAGCAGCAGTTTGCGATCGTAGACGAGGAAGCCGTGGTCGATGCGTGTCTCGATCCAGAGTGGCTCGTTGTAGGAGAGTTGGTGGAGGTAGCAGCGTGCCGTCGACGGCCCGTAGCTGAAGGAGAGGCAGACGGCGAGGAGCTGACACCGCCGCTCGCACTCCGCCGTCGTCGGCACGTCCAGGTGGATCTCGACCACCGGCTGCACCAGCCGCCGGTCGCGCGCCACCAGCTCCATGGGCGCGTGTGACGTGTCTACAACAACCGCTCATGAAAACTTGTCCACAACGCTCGAATAGATACAGTTCATGATACCTACAGGCCTAGAAGGCAAATAACATACGCGTGAACCAACAGTTACTGTTCATTGATTCAACGGTTCATTGACACACACCAGCATTCATTGACTCATTGGGGTGGGGGGAAGGTCGGGTTTGGCGGGGAGTTGGATGCCGTGGAAGCTGCCCACTGCACACAATCGTACCCCCACTCCCTCCACTACACATGAGTCCGTTGCCGCCGACCCGGTATATTGGCGCCCCCCCCCCCCGAGACCTATCAAATTGGATGCGCACCGCACTGATCAGAGATGTAGGTGTACATGTGCATGTACGTGACTCTGCCCACTGTGCACGCAGACGACTGAGTGGGCCGTGTCGCAGTCGAAGGTGCAGTCGTCAACTCGTCCCAGATGGACCTTCGAGATGACACCGAAATCCTGTTTGCCCTCGTCAGTGATTCGCGTCGGACCGTATCGATCGTTAGGCTCTCCTCTTATCCAGTTGAGGCCCGGTGCAGACCAGGAACCTGCGCCGTTGCGCTGGCGCTGTTCGCAGATTCTTGCTTGGATCTAGACGGTCTCACCAGTTCCGGGCACTTGCCAGCGCCAGCCCTGGTCGATGCGCATGTCGGGAAAGGTAGAGGGATGCGGATTGGACTGCACCAGACCGATGAAGGCGCCGTTAAACCGACTGCGCGGCTCACCAGCAACCGTGTGGTTGCAAACGTCCTCCGCTTCGCGTCGACTCAGCGCCACCACCATCACACCCTCGTCTGAAAGATTCCGAAGCAGCAATTCACTCTGCCTTAGAAAACTGCAGTTCTGCTGTATTCTTCGATTTCCCTCAGTTCAACTTCTTATTAGTGGGTACAACTCTGTACACACCACAACCGTGGCTACTGCTGTCTGCATGATAATTATAGCCCACGGTGTACTATAGGAAGGGGGGGGGGCACTATTATTTCAACCTTCTAGTGGGCACTAGTGGAGAGGTTGGAGAAGAGGAGAATTCACGGTATTGCTATCTATACCGTAGTGCACGCACACTGCGGACGTGTTTCCAAGTTGCTAGTACTATTGTCATCCACTGAGCTTTTACATGGTTACTGCAGCCTTACGGCACAAGTGTCGCACGCAACCTCGCTCGCAGGCCGCTTGAGCCGAGAGGTAGTTGCGGTCGGACTCGACAAGGTGCTTGATCGTCAGACACCGATTGTGTCGCGTCGAGTGGCAAGCTGAATGGCAGTGGTTGATCACCCCAGTGGTGATGTCCCAAATATTATACAAACTTTTGTCGCATTTCGCGCCGTACTTGCCCATGGGACAGCAGGGCTGCACGACGCAAGTGTTGTCCACAGCTGCAACCGGAAGTCACGAAATCAATGAACCGAATACTACCTACATAGCACTTACATTGATTGCTGTCTTCTGACGACCCTGTGGACAAAAGCAGTACCAGAACTAGGATCAGCAGAAGTGCTGCTGCACCCGCGGCGATCCACAGGTAAAGTTTGTGCCCTCCCGACAGCTGCGAGAAGCGTCCCCTCGCTAGTGACACTCCCGCTTGCAGTCTAATGTTTGTGCGCGGGCCATCAGCACACTGAATTGTTGCAATGAAAAAACTATACAACTTTCCAAGCGCAGAGCTGCCAGCCGCCGAATGAGCTGAGTCGTTTTCGTAGATACGGTCGTCGCTGATCGGTTCATCGACGAGCCGGCGGCCATCTTCCAAGCGGCTCCACATCGCAGAAGACCAAACAACTGCGGGGCGGGGCGACTACGGAGTACGCAGACGCACAGTGTCTCATGTTTCCACCAGCTCTCACGTTGTATATAAAATTGTCTGTCGGTAACGAGCGAGCGAACGGACGAACGGACAGACCATCACGAAATTTATCGTCCGTATATGAACTACGAAAATAAAAAAAAGACGGCGCCGCAGGCAAAAATTTTGTGCTTTTCGACCATCTAGAAGCAGTTTTATGCGAAAAATCTTTCTATTCCTTATTTCCCTATTTTCTACTTCTCTTTATTTCCGCTCCTGCACGCCCGAAAAAGTCCCGTCCCTGTGCCACCCTGGAACGGTGCACACCACCTAAAAGGTTTTTCCAAAGTTGCCGCTACACACCATAAGTGTATCTCCTCCATATAAAACGCTCCGACGTTACACGTTGTTCGCAATCCGAGAACTGTCAGATTATTGTTACGCTTTTCAATTGCGCGTCGAATCATTTTTTGATAGGTAAGAATCACCGCGTTTTTCGATTTTTGACAGCATAATATTTATATTTATAGGTACCTATGTTGTTGTTGTTGGTTTGGGGGCGACTCTAGGAAGCCTTTGAGAGGCCCATTTAGAATACCCCAAAGCAACGTTCACTCATAGAGCTCCTCGAAGCGTCCAGAGGCATGGCACAGCCCCAGGACATCCTTTAGAGAGAGCTCTCGAATCTGCTGGGGAGTGGCGTACGCCATTCCCCACAGTCTGAGGCGCAACACCGCGAGGGCGTCGCACTGCCCTAGAAAGTGAAGACACGTTTCGTCCTCCACCCCACACTTGAGACACACTTGGCTGTCGGCGAGGCCGATGCGCCGAAAGTGCGCATTGAGATAGTGGCCTGAAAGCACACCGCACACTACACGTGCCACTGCACGCGGCAGCTTGAGAACTCTCCTGGACAGGTCCTTTGACGGGCCCGCGATCAGTTCCTTGGCCTGTCGGCAAGACTGGAGAGCATCCCAGCGGAGGCGGTGCTCTCTGCGTCTCCAGGCGTCGAGTTGCTGACGGACTAAGGCCGGACTGACGGCGAGCGCCGGCTCCGGACCTACAAACGGCGTCAGCGATCCGGCACGAGCCAGAGCGTCGGCGCGTTCGTTTCCTGCAACCCCTGAGTGTCCTGGAACCCAGAACAGTTGAATGCTCCGAGCACGAATAGCGTTGAGCGCATTTCTGCACTCCCGTACAAGACGAGAGCTCGTCTTGCAGGAACTAATGGCCAGGAGGGCGGCGCGACTATCAGAGAAAATCGCGACGTCCTCCTCGCCAACCTCCAGCCCCGCCAGATGCTGGGCAGCGTAGCTGATGGCCAAAACTTCCGCCTGAAAGACGGTTGCACTTCTACCAAGCGGTATCGATTGCTCCCCATTCAGAGACGGAATGTACACGCCGGCGCCGACGCCAGCGCGACGAATGCTTGAGCCGTCAGTGTAGCAAGCCACAGCGGCCATCGTCGTCTCTGGCGGCCGCCCAGCCGCCCACTCTTGCCGCGAGTGAACCTTAATGGAAAAGTCCATCTCAAAACTAAACTCAGGACCGATAGAGTCGGCCCTGAGTGCAGCTGCGGGCGCGGCAGCGAGTAGTTGCCCCTCGATGAGCGAGTGTGGACCGCGCGCACCGCGCCACTGGCCAGTCCGCTTGAGTCGGTAGCAAGCAGACATGGCTGAAGCCTTGACGACGACGTCCAGCGGTGGCAAGCCCAGCAGGACCTCCAGCGCGGCCGTCGGCGTCGACACCATGGCCCCTGTCATGCAGAGGCACGCCAGTCTCTGGACCTTGCTTAGCTGAATGCGAGCAGTTTCAATCTCTACCCTGGGCCACCAAACCAGTGCGGCATAGGTAAGCATAGGGCAAACGACTACTGTGTACAGCCAATGCACAACAGTGGCAGTCAGACCCCATTTGGAGCCGACCGCTCTCTTAACCTGCCAGAAGGCGCGAACTCCTTTGGCGGCTTTGCTTGAGACATGCGCCGCCCATGTAAGCTTGGCGTCGAGCGTGACGCCCAAATACTTGACCTGACTTGACAGCTGTAGCTGAGTGTTCCCCAGCTTTGGCAGGCGGAGGCCTTGCAGCTTCCGTCGCCGCGTGAAGAGAACCAATTCGGTCTTGGCCGGTTGAATGGCCAAATCTCGCTCCACGCACCAGCGGTCTGTGGAACGCAACGCTTGCTGTATCAAAGCACAAATTGTGCTGAGACACATGCCACTGACGACAATGGCGCCGTCGTCAGAGTACATCTGAGCGAAAATGCCTTGGCGTTCGAGTGACACCAAAAGACTATCCACCACGAGTGACCACAGAAGGGGCGAGAGGACGCCCCCCTGGGGACAGCCGCGCTGGACGCTGACTACCTTTGAGCAGTCCTCCATGGTGGCGGTGACCTGGCGCCGCTTGAGCATGCTCTCCACCCAGGTGACGAGGGCCGGCGGCGCCGCGCGGCCCTGCAACGCCTGCGAGATCGCTTGAAAGGGGGCATTGTCAAATGCCCCCTCAATATCAAAGAAGGCCGCCATGGCAAACTGGCCGGCCTCCAACGACTGGCTGAGACGGCTGACGAGCGAGTGAAGAGCCGTCTCAGTAGACTTACCCGCTTGGTACGCGTGCTGACACGCGTGCAGCGGACTTCGAGCCAGGGCAATGTCCCGTAGGAACCTGTCGACGAGCCTCTCGAGCGCCTTCAGAAGGAACGACGAGAGGCTGATTGGCCAGAACGACTTTGCATTCGCGTAATCTTCTTTGGCGGGCTTTGGGATGAAGACCACCCTGACTCGACGCCACGCCCTGGGGATGTAGCCCAGAGCGATCGAGGCGCGAAACACGTTGCACAGACTGACTAGCAGGGTGGGCAACCCCTTCTGCAAGAGGGCAGGGAACACCTCATCCTCCCCCGGGGCTTTGAAGGGCGAGAAGGACGAGATCGCCCATTTCACCCTCATTTCTGAGACGATCTGGTGGGCCAGGCGCCAGTCCGGCCGCGCCTGCGGCAGCGGTTCCGGACTGGCCGGCGCCGTTGCTGCGCTGCTGCCAGGAAAGTGGACAGACAGCAGGTGAGAGAGAGCCTCCCACCTACCAGCCGTGCACTCGCCTGTCGGCAGGCGCAGCATACCCAGACGCACACGCTTGTCCGTAGACAACACCATATACAGCTTCGAAACTGCAGAACTTCCCTCAATGGATGAGCAGAACTCCCTCCATGAAGAGGTCTTTGCTTGGCGTAGTTGGCGCTTGAATTGGCGCTGCACCGCGCGGTATGCCTCCCAGTCCAAAGCGGATTTGGACGCGTAGTAGCGCCTCCAGAGGCGCCTAGCTTCTCGGCGCAGTTCGCCAAGCTGACGAGTCCACCAGGGGACCCGACGCCCAAGGCGCAGCCGCTTCTCTGGACATGCTTCTCTAAACGCAGCGCCGACGTGGCGATACAGCGTCGACAACTCCCCTTCGATGGACTCGGCCGAGTCAAGCTGCTGAGCAGCTGTTGGGCGGCCCCACCGTCTCGTCAGCGACTCCGCGAATCGCTGCCAGTCTGTTGCCCGCCTATCTCGGTAGAAGACCGGCGGCGGCGGATCTAACGCTAGGCTGAAACAGATTTGCATGTGATCCGAAAAGGACGTCTCATCAGAGACGCGCCAATTCTTCACTTCACACGCAAAGTCTCTAGAACACAGAGTGATGTCCAAGACTTCACGACGAGCGCTGGTCACGAATGTCGGCTTACCACCGACATTGAGCACCTCTAAGTCGACGCTGACCAGGTAGTTGAGGAGAGCGTCGCCCCGGGCATTCGTGTCTGAACTGCCCCACACCGTGTGATGTGAGTTGGCGTCGCAGCCCACTACGAGAGGCAGCTGCTTCGCGCGGCTGAAGGCGACGAGCGCCCCGAACTCTGCCGATGGTGGTAACGTCGGCGAGTCGCTGGGAAGGTAGACTGAGGCGAAGACGACTTTGCGCGACCTGCCCCGCCACTGGAAGTTGACCAGCACCGCTGCGACGTCGCGAGCGCGGAGCTGAGGCAGCGCTGAAACTGAGAGACCATGCCTGACGAAGATACAGGCTCTGGGAACTTGGACACCAGTGGCCCAAAACAAACTTCCCTGTTGTCCAGAGAGACCGCAGATCCTCTTCTCGTAGACCCAGGGCTCTTGGATGAGAGCTAGCATAGGAAATGTATGCGTTTCTGCAAAGCGACGGACAAGCACTCCTGTCGCCGCCTTACAATGCTGCAAGTTAATCTGAGTGACGAGGAGGCGTGACGACGTCATTGAATGGGCGTCCACGCTGCCTTCGTGTCACCGTTACTTCTCCTCCGACTTCTGCCCAGCAAAGTTGAACAGAACCCTGCTGAGCTCGAAGTACGGACGGAACTGCATGGCCTGAAGAGCCACTACCGACTCGTCGTCCACCCCCAGAATCAGGCGGACGCCCTTGTCAGAGGCGTCTCTGTGGTAGACGCGCCACTGCGCCACCGCCAGCGACGGATTCTGCTTCGACAGCACGAGAGAATGGTGTCCGTCTCGGAAGGCTTTCCGGGAACGAACACCACCATCTTCGTCCGCCTCAGCAGGTCCTCCGCTGGCAGGACGCTGAGCTGCTTGTCGCCGAGCCGAAGCCCCGCGACGAACGTCTTGAGCCAGTCGAGCGACTTCTGGTCCGCGCACGTCACCAGGAAGACGCCGCTCTTGAGGCCCGACTCCTCGAACTGGGGCACAATGCCCTCAGCCTCGTCGATCGCCTTGATCGTCTCCGAGCGGACAAACTCCGCCGCCGCTTCGTCCAGGTTGCCTAGCGAGTCACCGCGATAGATGACGCCGACCTGGAGCGCTCGCTTGGCCGCCTCAGCGAAGTTGAGGGATTTCGGCCGCTTCTTCTCCCCTTGGCTGGACGGCGTGCCGGCCGGCCGGGCCCGCTTTTGGACGCCGCCGCCAGGGGGCGCTGCGCTGGAGACGCCGACAGAGCCGGCGTCCGAGACTGAGCCGGGACGGGGCGGCCTCGCGCCTACGGCTGCGGAGCTGCCGCCCCGACCGCGAAACTTGCGGCCGCTGCGCTTGCCTCGCGCACCGGGGCCGCGAGCCGAGCTGCTGGCGACGCTAGAGCGCGTGTCGCCGCCGCCGGAGGCGGCACTGGGACCCTTTTTCAGGGCGAGATTTTCCAGGCTTTCGCCCAAAACTTCGGACGGGGAAGCCCCGCCCGCGACTTGACTCTCCGATGAGAGCGAAACCGAGGCAGTATCAACGGTGGAGGCCTGCCCGGGCGCCTCGTGCAAGACCGATAGCGCGTCCGACATTTTCAGACGACTCCGCGGGTTTCCATTTTCCCGCGCTACCGTACTAATCCATAGGTACCTATAGTACTATCGATTTAATTTATTTCTAAATCTACAAATCTCTTCTAGTGTCACACGTTGGCTTGATTTTGACCATCCTCCTCCTCAGTTGCTGGCTGTCTTGCTCTTTCCGGCGACCTTGGCAGCCTCTTTGTCCTGTTCTTCGATGAGTTTCTGGATGTAGTCGGGCAGACGGGCTCGGACGGCGGCCGCGTCCTCGAGCGCCGCGCGTCCTCGCTCGAAGAGGAGCGACTTCGCCGCCTCCGCGTCCGCGCCGGCCACGAGAAACGGCAGCGTAAACACGAACACCGCCTGGAACCGGTTTTGACGAGCTGTTCAGCCATTGAGTAGAACTAAGAGTAAAATGAGAGTATGTAAACTGAAGTGTTCTCACTAAGCCAACTGTGTACACAATCAGTCAAAGAGGAGCAACAGGTAATTTGTGCAAATCTAGTGCATTACGTAGAAGACGACGACATTTTATCGATTATGATGATTGAATCTAGGCGACGAACGAAAGTCATTCAAGAATTGATCAAAACTCCTTCTCACCGACCGTCGCAAGAGGCAACTGCACGTCATAGGCTTTGAGGACATCCTCCAGTGTGAACGGGACCGGTTCATCGTCTCCCAGGTGCTCGGTCAGCTTTTCGTGGTAATACTTGAGCAGTTTGAACGTGTTTTCCCGCCGGAATTCCGGATCCAAGCCACTCACAAGCAGACGCGCTGGAATAATGGGTTACAGTGCCTAGTTACTTCGATGTGTGAACACTACAGCTACCGGTATGCTACAAGAAGCAGATGGCTGGACATGAACACACTGACCTTTGAATTTCATGTGGCTGGTCTTTTCTGACCAACACAGTCTATTCACTTCGGTTAATGCAGCGTACACGTTTGTCTGTTAGCTGTGTGGAGAAGCTGTGTGTGTATCATGTACATACTACATTGTATGTAGGGAAGGGAATGTCTTTCATCATATTGGTACATCAAGTGCCGACACGTTAGTTGGCACATGAGGAAAGAGAAGGGACGCACCCAAGTCTTCCACCATGACGCCCATACGCGCGCCCTGCCAATCGACGATGCCAATCAGCTTGCTCGTTGCAGCCTCGCTGTCAATGTCCTCAAAAATGAAGCGAATTTTTGAGGTACTAAATACTAAAAAAGAATTACATAAGCTGGAAGGAACTCCGCACCCTTTCGAAAATCAAGTTGTGCAGCGCAACATCGCTGTGACAGAACACCTTGGGAAAGTTGTGTCTATCACAGTAATTGATTGACGCCTCTTGGGCGAAAGAAGAGCCAAAGGCAAAGTAGGTCTAATCAAGTAATAATTATGAGCTTAAAACACCCGCAAATTGCCGCAAAACCTCCGAAATAAGCCGCTCAGTAAATAGGTCGGGCCTCTGTGTGCAGTGGAAGCCGATCGTTTGAAGAAATGAGTTCGTCAGAGACTGCGCTGTTGTCTGAAAACTCTTTCTTTTGTAGTCACTTTTTGAATGTGCCAATTCGAAAGTTGAAAACCTTGAATGAATCATCATTGTCAAACGGCATTTTCCACAGTTCAGTGTCTTGTTTCAACCCGACTGCCTGGTACTTTGCGATGGCGTCGACTACTGATTCAATCTAAAACGCTGCAACACTATTAAACGTGTTTGTATTTTAATACAGTTAAAATTATTTACTGTTTAATCACTTCTTTATGCTGACAAAACAAAATCACACCTGTTCGAGCGTCAGTGTGCCATGGTTGGGCAACTTCACGCCGCACTCAGTCTGATCTGCGGTTATGAGAAAACCGGTTTGATGTTTGCCGAACTGAAAACAATTGTAATAGAATTTAAAACAAACAACACTTTTTTTCAATTTTACCTCCGTCCCATAGTATAAGTACGGCAGTGGTGCGAGTGTCGGCTGCTCGGCTGCCAGCAGTCGGTAGCTTTCGAGCTCGCGTCTGAAATTTACGTTTGCTCTCGAAATATTTTTGTTAATTTTAAATAGAAATGATTCATACAAGTGGTTTATCGGAACCGCTTTGGCCAACGCTTCGCCAGCGGCCTTCTTGTCCGCGTCCGTCATCTTCTTGACCATATCTCCCACGCACTTCTCTTCTTCGACGAAAGTCCGATCTAGGGACTGGGATTTTGGCACCTGAACATATTTGCAGCACTGTCAGTTTGTTTGCGGTATTTTGTTTGTTGTTCAGCCAGATTGTATGTACAAGTAGCTCTGCTTCGAGCCGTAGGAAGGGGCTGCCAGTAAAGGGGCTAATTGTAATGGGAGGTCTCATTATGAAGGGTTTACTGTATATTTTGAATGAATATCGCTTTGCTTCACAAACCTTAGACAACAACCGAGCGAGGCATGTCGTCCGCTCCCTCGCCGGTCCAGTTCATTTTCAGCGCTCCAATAGTCGAGAGGCATTCCTGGCCAAAGGCGAGGGTTGTGACGCTGAATCCCGTCAGGTGGGGCTCGGTGCCCTTCGGCGCGCACTGCTCCTTCAGCGCCTGCACGAGCGTGTCCGTCTTGACGTCCGTGTCGCAAAACGTGTCAGCGTTGGCCATGGCTTGTGCGTCGACGTCGGACATGCTTTGATTTCGTTGTCTGAGCGCTCCAGTACGGATGATCCAAGGTGCTTTGCCGCGACCTTCTACATACTACATATACATAATACTTTTAAAGTCGACTAACTGGGGTGGAGATATAAAACAGATGCTTAGCACTGATTATCGTGACTCTGCAAGCTGTACATTCTCCCAGAGTATACAGAAAAGCGTGCTCATACCCAAAGTGAAAACAATTGCATCAACAGCCAAAGAACCTTGGACGGCGCTGCACTGCGGTCTAGATACTCGAGTTGTTGTTGTAGCGTCAACGAAGACGACTCTAGTGCGTCTAGACCGGTGCCGCCTGGCTGCCTTCACAGCCGTGTAACGCGGCCATACTTGTGGCTACACGCGTTGATTGGCCTCGCTGCGTTCCCATACTTCCATGCTCCTGTTACGACGACGTGCCACAGTAGATGCACACGCACGCACGCAAGCGCCCAACAAACGGTAGAAAACTCTTTACATATGTTGCTGTTTATAGTGGAAGGAGTTGGCTTAAAATGTTGGCGTCTGCCCAAGGAGTCGGAAGAGCCCGAGGCTCTGGTTCACGTAAAGCCTGGACTGCCTACAACGCCGTGGCAGCACACTTACATGTAGGGCAGTCCATATCGACAAGTGCGGAGAATCACCAGCCGAGACAGGCTGGTGGACTCTCGTGACAATGGGGTTACTCTAGAAGACTATTTTCATTACCGAACTGTTCCATGGTTGCACGCCTTTTGAAACGTCAGATATTACAATCGATACTGTACGTGATTGCTGTCAGTGAAAATTTGATTCGCTGGCCTGAAGTGGCGTCGCTAGGTACGCTAGGAGACACCAAGAACGCGCAACAAAACTTTGACCGGGCTCACAAACGTACCGCATTATCCAATGCTCACTGCACACACTCGGGCTTCCTTTTCCAGCGTGTTTACTATAACTTGAAGCAGCGAGCGGCAACTCGTGATCATAGTCGTACGTGACGATTCGTTCCTCAGTCTTTCTGTATCGACATCCACACACACCTCCGCCGACTGCGTTCGACTCGATGGTCGCCATTTGCGACCGCCTCATAAGTAGCGCAGTGCGGAGCTTCTCGCTTCACGTCAAATTGCAACACGAGGACGCGTCCTGCAGCAGCTGTCTCCACAAACTGTGCCGCTTCCAGCGCCTCTGCGACCAGCTCCATCGAGCTCTTGTTCATCGGTTAGCCATGTGTACAGTAAACCTTATCATTTAGCCCCCCCCCTCCTCATATTTAGCCCCCTATAATCATACACCCCAAGACAACTTTGGCCCCGTCTGAAAATCAAATTTTTGCACGTCTGGGTGTATTGTATGGTTGCGTATGTGTGTGTGTACGTATGTATGTACATGCATGTGTATGAGAGACCGTGGAGAGAGTGTTAAGAGTGTACTGACGTATGTATGTGCGCAGCATAATGAATAATTATAGGTTTCACGGTAGCTTTGTTTTTCTGTTTCGTCTGCTCTGCATTCATACCTGTAACTGTGGGGGGGGGGGGGTTAGGGGAGCCCACCTTTCCAACACCCACCCAACTCCCCCAACCCTCCCCCCCCCCAGAATTTTTCCAAGGGATTTTCACTCAGTCTAAAACGATAAAAGTAAGTAAAGTTAGTGTATTTTCAGTGCTTTTCAGTGTTATATGACCATAAAACAGCTAAATAACACTGTTTTGACCCTATTTATACCCATTCTCTACCAAAAAAGTAGCAGTAGAACTCACAAATGGCCGGCTACCCCCCCCCACTTTTTGCTCCAGACACCCCCCCCCCAAATTTGGCCATTATCTCCCACTCTTTCCAGACCCAGTTACAGGTATGTCTGCATTCGATGCGAAACCCCTCGTAACAGATACAGTACTATAAATCATGAAATTTCCGGACGCAATTTATTTTTTCGGATAATTGGGAGTTGCGGAACAGAACCTCAGTGTCCCAAATTTAATTGTTCCCATCTAAAACGTGTTGTAGAGAAGTGATTTATTGGTGTTGTATGTAAACGCTAGCAATACGTTGTACTGTTAACCTCGTTCAGTTACGTATCTATAT
>JASAMY010003060.1:0-19726 GCA_030248085.1 Paralinhomoeus sp. GSCO2_6 | reverse complement strand
CGGCTTCGTGGACAGTGGAAACCACAGCGTAGATTGTACTATCCAGATCGTGGATACCGCAAAATCGTGCCACCGACACGACCGACACGACCCTGCAGAAAAGTACATCGAGAGTCGCCGAGTGCTGTTGAATGTTGATGTTTTCACAATTTTCAGAAGACACTTTTGATTTGATCGATACCATAGTCGATTTCTATCGATACCGTAGTCCATGAATATTCTTATGGGGCCACATGGGGCCGCAAACGACTCCTGAGTCCATGTACGGTATGCAGTGCAGATGAAGAAAGTTGCGCGGGCAGTCTAGAAGTTGTGAGAGGCAGTCCGCCCCTCCCTGCCCCTCCTAGCGCCGCCACTGAACTAGGGCCCCTTGTCGCATAGGGCCCCTTGCCCCTAGGGCCCCTTGCCCATCATAACTGATTACAATCTACTGGCTAGTAGGGCCCCTTGTCTCCTAGGGCCCCTTGTCACACATTCCTTTTTACCACAGCGGCAAACTGTTGCTGCCGGCCACGATTACGCACGTGCACGTGTGCATCTCTACTGGTCAACGATTTATGTTCTGACATGCATTAAAGTTGACGAACAATTACCGCACCCCCAGGAGGAGGCAGTAATGTCGTCGTCCAAGGTTTGGTATTGAAAGAGAACTCGCTTTCTTTTGGAATACTCGTCGTGTTTGGGTATGCATTGTCAGCCTCATCTGACTCTGTCATGCTGGAGTCGTTGATAGTGTAATATTGTTGGGTAGCGGATAGAATCGGCGCAGACGTTGTTACCTCGCCTGTCACCTTGTTTATTTCTGAAATGGGAGTTGCTTGAATGGTAGCTGACAAAATAAATTCATACTATAGCTGCGCCTCACCACAACGAGACGGGTTTTCGCTCCACGTGCCATTCTCGAGGCAGACCATACTTTTTTCGGTTGCTCCGTCCTTGAACGAGCTCCCGTTGGCGCACGTCAGATTGAAGCTTTGGCCAGCCGTAATGCTCCATGGATCCACATCCGACAAGGTGGTCGTGGAGTAGTTGTCTGTCAGCACCTCCTGTGGCACCACGCACGCCGACAGGGGGCAGTGGTCGGTCTCGTTGACCGGTTTTCCAAAGTTCAGATCGCACTCGCAGTTGTAGTGGCTAGGCTCTTGTTTTCGATGCACACAGTGCGTGTTTGTCCAGTTGGAACAGGGACACTTGCTAGTGCAGACGGCGAAGTCTAAAGTGGTACAGTTGAACTCATCGTATCGCTCACGTCGCTCGTTACCTATTGCAGTACTGGTGTATTTTACAATCGCTTTTTTACAATTTTTTAGTTAAAATTATAGTGCCCCGTCCAAATAAAGAGCCTCCTCCAATCATGTCCTTAGGTAAAGAGATGTTAAGACTATTGTGCCCAAGGGGATTTACGGCACGATTACCGTACTCACTCTACCTATAAATTTAGTTTTGCAAATCTTGGGTTCTGCGGCCTACTGCAATAGCATTTGGCATCTTTGTTGGCATCTCGTGTTACATACAGAGACAGTCACTGATCATCGCTCCACGGTTACCAGTTGCGATACTTACATGCACGGCACATGTGGAGGTCGCCGGTCGATGTCCAGTTGCGAACCATGTAGGAATTCGTGGTGACGATTTCCTCTGCAAATGGTAATACGAATTAAATGTCCATGTGAAAGGTAGGTGTGTCGTGAATATAAGATGACGCAGAAAACTGAGAATTATGACGTTATCATTATTTCCACGACCCACCCTATGCGAGCATATGGTATGATTGATCTGATATGAGTTGATCGTTTACGACCCACCTCTAAAAATTCCTAAGTACGCTTGAAACTGACAAAAATTTCTAGATAACCACTTGCGATGGGTAAAACGCTGCTGCTTAGGCTGCTCAAAACGTTCAACGAAATGTGTGCAGCACCAACACGATTTGTGCACTATTTTACCTACAAAGAAATGGTTTTAAATATCGCTGATTGAGTCATTTCTGAGGGTGTGTTACAAATGTTCTTTAACCCCTTAAGCGCCAGTACCCGCCAGTGTGAACTAAGCTTGGGATTTGATGCAGCATGTGTAAGGCCATATGTGACAGGATCAGCATGTCCAGCATTGTTCTCTACTAACGTCATTGAGTGTCATGTATTGTATTGCAGTTGCGTGACTTGCGTTATTGCTTGTCTAGCACTCCTTAAGAGCCACTGTCAGGTAAAATGGAGCTTTGGAAGGCGAAAATGTTCACGCAAAAAAAATCGATTTTTTTTCTGTTAATGGAACCTGTTGGGACAAACCTTGCCATGAATCATGGCAGTTCCCGTTAAGCTCTGAAACGCCCATGCCCCAAGATATGGCCCAATGTTCGCATAGCGTTTTGCGCTGCTTGGGTGATTATGAAAAATCAGAGGAGCATACTTCTGTCGTTCATATCTCTCGCTGCCTGATCCGTTTGCCTTCTGTTTGGGCTTGATCGAGAGCCAGGGCATGCCTCTATGTATCCTATGGCTCAAGGCTACAAATCATAAGGCCACAAATGCAAGCCAAACAGTTTTGCAAACCCCTGGAAAAGTTTGAGCTGTGATGTAAAATGTACAGCTTTTGAGCTCGACGCTTGTCGCAGTTTCTTGCACTCTTTGGGCTCCAAAAATGGATGTGGGGCACGCACTCCAGCACCGTCATCAGGACCCATAGAGACAAGTGTTGGCTCCAAATGGAGCCTAAACTGAAAGCAATTGGCTCTGGCAGGCGGGTGATATAAATGGCAGCAGTTGGCTGGCAATGTCATTCTCGGGGCTGCCGGGTGCCAGATCCAGCACTAGTCAATGCGAATTTTCACATAGTGTGTTGGGGATGATTCTTCTGAAACTTGGCATGGATATAGTGCTTGAATAAGGCTACAAATGCAAGCCAAACAGTTTTGCAAACCCATGGAAAAGTTTGAGCTCTGATGAAAAAACCGCGGGTTTTCAGTTCAGGGCTCATTGCATTCTCTCCCACTCTTCTTTCTCTGGAATGGGCTGCGGAGAACGCACACAGTCGCCCTCCATAGGATACATAGAGGCATGTCCTGGCTCTCGATCAAGCCCAAACGGAAGGCAATCGGATCAGGCAGCCGCGAGATATGAATGACAGAAGTCTGCTCCTTTGATTTTTCATAATCACCCGAGCAGCGCAAAATGCAATGCAAACATTGGGCCATATCTTGGGGCATGGGCGTTTCAGAGCTTAACGGGAACTGCCATGATTCATGGCAAGGTTTGTCCCAACAGGTTCCATTAACAGAAAAAAATCGATTTTTTTGCGTGAACATCCAAAGCTCCATATTACCTGACAGTGGCTCTTAAAAACATTCCTGATTGTAACAAGTTATGGGCCCCGCTACGCCTTGAGCTTGAGTTACTTGAGCTACTGAGCTTTGAGTTGAGTAGTCGGTGTTGCAAATACGAAAAGGACCACCTCGAAGTTGATTGGCAAGAACTGGCCAACGTGCAAGTTCCAGAGAAAGTGTTACTCCAGGCACGAGAACAGTGGGAGCTGGGAGGTGGCTCCAGCCAACGCAAACGACACCGTCAACGACAGAGTAAGCCAAGATGACACCGGTGCTATTAGTTGACGATCAGCTGATGTACCTCACCGAAGGTTCCGAAAGTCCCTTGTACGTCTGGGAACGTTGCCGGGGCACTTTGAGCAGACTATGCGCGTGAGCAAGGTTAACGAGATGAAGAGGCTCTTCAACATGAGAATGCGCGTGGGTGCACCGATCCAGACGCACTTGAAGATGTTTGAAGAATCGGTCAACAAGTTGGCGGCGATCGGAACAGAATTCCTTGAAAAGTGGCTCTCTGTCATCCTCCTAAACTTTCAATGTGCGCCCATTGCTCTCGTGCTGATGACGGCGCTCGAGCTGAAGCACCTCTGGGAGGTGCGACAGGGGCTGGTGGTCCGAAGCGGCGCACAAGCAAATACAGGGCCGGGCAGTCCGAAGGAGTAATAGAGAGCACAGTGAAGAACACAGGCGGAAGCTACAGAAGCAGTGGGATTTTGCCAACAGTTTCAGAGGACGATGCTACAACTGCGACGGGGTTTCGGGGCGCAGGCAGGCTGCACAACTGTCCAAAGCGGCAACGAGACAGAAACAACAGCAGAGAGAAGGTGCATTCGTGCAGTGTTAGCGGCCACAAGTGTCAGCACAGAAGAGCCCGTGCTGCAGACGACGGCGTCAAGAGTGAAGCTGCAGAAGTATGAGACGGAGAGCAGCTTTTACCAGCTGCAACTCAGAGGTGGATTGTCGACTCTGGGTCAAGTCGACAGATGAAGAGAGAGCCTTCTATAATGGCAGACGAGCACAAGCGTGTGTGAAAGAGCTGTACTAGCTGATTGAAATCGGCGATGAGTGATTTTTAAGCACATCTACTTGATCGTAGCGTTTGTCAATCCACACTAATGAACGAAGGACCACAAGCGCGATTTCTGGAGCGTACTGAAAAAATGGCATAGAATCTGTTTTGTCAAAGAAATACAAAAGAGCTCTACAAAACTAGGTCCCATCGAGGTACTCACTCTCAGGAACTTTCCTTCGCCAGCGATTGTGAGAAAGCGAGGAACTGAGAAAGCGAGGAACTGGGGGGCGAGGAACTGGAGAGCGAGGAACTGGGGGTGGGGGGGCGAGGAAATGGGGATAAACCGTTGGCTCTACATGATGCCTAGTGTGAATGCAGTTGGAATGCCCTTTGCTTCACCAGGCGCAATGGCACCTTTTCGGATGTACGTCTCCTAATATTCTTCCTTTTCTGCCATGAAGAGAGGCGTCTCGTTTAGGCTACGTGTGAAGCGAAGTGAAGCGTGCTGCACTGGGTTCGAATTCAAGGTCGTAGTCGGAATCGGACTGATGAAAAGTGAGGGGAGTCGTAGTCAGAAAAACTCTGGAAAAAGCAACGCCATGGCACAAAGGCATCGTAGCACTGCCGCGCGCATGGGTGGCTCGAACGCAGTGAGAAAAAAATCGAATAACCCTATATCACGGATTATAGGAAGAGGCAGACCTGACAAAACGAGAGCAAGCTGACCTTTACTTTCCGCGCACTGCTCTGCAGAAGTGCCATTGGTGCATCTGCAGGACTGCGTCGCGTGGTCACAGTACTCGAAGTGTAAGCACTCAGCGTCGCTTGTGCAATCTTCCACGCCCGGCAAAAGTAGCGCTAAGAAATTCTCCTCATTCTGCGGTGGTACAATCCTGGGATAGGAAGGGAACCTACCGATCGTCAGCAAGCCGACGGTCGCGAGCGCCACAAGCTTCTGCATGCTGTTGCGTTTCTATATCCAGAACGGGGCACTTTTTCTAGTCGACCATGTTTTCGACTAGAACTTTTCCTCTCCGCAAAAGGGAGACGCGCGCGCGTATGACCGAGACGGGCCGCGGTCGCTATCCGATAGGCAGCGCGTCCTTGGTGTCGCCACAGAAACGTCCTTTTAACGAGACGCTGAAAACAGACCACCCAGCTCCTCTACTGCCCACCTGCGCCGGCCCAAAAGTCGTAAAATGTCGGCGGCCGGTGCTCATTGGTTATTCTGCCAACGAAGCGCAATCGTTCTCGAGGCGCAATCGCTTGGGAAGCGGCCGAAGGACTAGGAGGCCTAGTTGTACGGTAGAACACGGGCTTAACCGACACAGTGTTTGAATAGAGCCGGTCTGTGGGCGACAAGTCCAGAAGGAACGACCGATGCGATCGAGCTGACGACGACGCCGTGAGCAGCCTCGAGACCAACCAAAGCGTCGTCCACGAAGTCCACTACAACCGGGAAGAAGACAGACAGACAAAGCGAATCTGCATATACCACCTCGACAACTACGACTGCGACCAAATGTCACCGACCGGAGCAGCGGTCCGACCGTGTTCGGCTAGACGAGGAAGAACATAGTGTCGGCACCCTACAATCTCAGGGATACCCAGCAACAAATCACCTATGTACAAACGTTGCAATGACTGTGCGGGCTGGACAATGACAACAGTGGGGCTGTGGCGTAGTCCACAAGGCGTTGGACTCCTGACCGCGAAGTCGGGGGTTCGATTCCTTGCTGGGTGAAAAACCACGGCAACCCCCTTGGGCAAGGGGTTTAAACCACTGCTCCGGTTTCTGGCTGTACCGTGGCTTTGGCCAAAAATCAGTGCCAGGTGGGGGTCCACCTTGCCTCGCGGCAGAACAACGCCCATTGTTATGTATACGCGCCGCCCTGTGATCCTCGTGATTCAGTTAACGGCCAATGTGCTGTGTCAGGTGGTTGTCGTCAAAAATAAAGTTTTAAAGTTTTTTTAAAAAGTCGAGCAGGTCACACAACGTAGTGGAGCTGCAGAGCAGCACGCCGCACGAGCCTGCAGCACACGCTATATGCATTAGGGATGATCACGGGCCTGCACATCTCGGCCCGGCCCGGCCCGCCAGAAAGTCCGGCCCGTACCGGCCCGGCCCGCACCCTTAAAACGCAGGCCCGGCCCGGCCCGGCCCGGCCCGTCCAACTGCTCAATATCGCAGGCCCGGCCCGGCCCGGCCCGCCCCAGGAAATAAGTACAGTCACTACAGTGTACAATTTACTGAAGGACCGCATGCCAATTCGCGGGATTCACTCAACGGAATGGCGCGTCCACCTCTCAGAATCGCAGTTCACAACCATTTTACGGCCTTTGCGCCATTTGAGCGCGAAAGACGCGCGTCATAGAATACAAAGTCGCTAATACGGTACAGAATAGTCGCCGATACTTACAATGCATTACATAGGTAGCTATCTACGTTGGCCAGCCAAAAACGTCCGGCCCGGCCCGGCCCGGCCCGCATCCTCAAAACGCAGGCCCGGCCCGGCCCGGCCCGCAAAACGGGCCTGGAATTCCGGCCCGGCCCGGCCCATGCTCATCCCTAATATGCATACAACCAACGAAGACAAGTGGCTACGCTACGCATCTCATGTGTGATGGATTTGTGTGACAGCTTGGCGAAATTGCAATTGTCTCTATTCGTTTCCTCTTTCCCAGTCAGCTGTCCGAACTGGCAGGGCGTAGGCTTGTTGGTTGGCGACTCCTCCAATAGTCTGTAGCAATACTCCAATAGTAGACTCAGTCGAAGACTGCCTGATCTGTACCTCATCAACAGCTCCAAATGTACTGCCGACGTCTCGAGAGAGCTAAAGGAGCACGGCACGGTAACTGATCATCAGTATCTGATCATGTATCTGAACGGCAGTTCAATGAGTCCGTCTGTTGAGAATAAGAAAGCTGTACAGAATCCCTAAAAGCACTTAGTGATGTGGCCTGTCGCACTTGATTCACTCGGTTCGTCTAGTGTTTAGTGTCGGACAAAAAGTGCTGCCGGACAAGAGGTTATGGGCCCAGTTGCGCTGTGGCTTGCGCAGTAAATAGTAGCCTGAGTCAATTTCTCCGTCAATTTCGCTCACAATCGACTGAGGGTGAAGGCCATCGACTGAGACGCTACGGCGATGACAGACTGAAAGGTCCATGCTATAGATGTACAACTGGGAGCAGTGAAACAACTGAAGAACCAGATGCATTGGACGCCAAAGACCAAAAAATTGTGGAGCATCGTGAACGGGACGAGACGGCGCCAGATATTGAAGGAGTCGGCGCAACGGCTGCGAAGCGGTAGCGATGTCACCATTTAATTAAATTTAATTAATTAAGTGATTCAAAATAATATTTTAAGTACATTAAAAAACAAAAATTGTTAAAAAAAAATAATTCTGACATGCAGATTTTTTAATTAAAAATTAAATAAATAATTATTTGGAATTTTTGAAAAGTTAAAAATTAAATAAATAATTCTCTGCAATATTTTTTTTTAACAATTTTTAATCACACACTTGATTTTTTAATAGACTTTTCAAGTAGTTCATGGCAAGTTTGTCTTTTCCCATTGCTTTTCCCATTTTTTCAAACCGAGTGGTCGCAGTCTGGAATAACCTCTCAGCTGGTACGGTATCCTCCCCCTCAATTCATTCCTTCAAATGCAGACTCAACAAAGAAAATCTGTACAGTTATTTAAGGGTTAGGCTCTGAAATCGCCCTTGTTTGGCGTAGCCTAGCCCTCCAGTGGCATGTGTACAATGTACAATGTATCGCACCATGGTTCGTTGTATCGCGTCGCGATGTTGTTGTGTTGTGCGTGGTGTACAGCGTGTACATGCTTACTGGGAATTATTAAATAAATAATTATTGGTGTTCATGTTGTCTACCTATACCACCATCATCATCAGTGGCATTTTGTTGCCATCAAATTTATTGTCTTTCCTTTCAGTCCTGTCACACTCAGCGAAGGGTGTGTTCATTTGTTATAATTTCAGTAGGTTTTAGAATGGGCTCATCCATTGAAAACATTGGAATGGAGGAAAGTGGTGTTTTCAGCACATGACATATGACGCTGTACACTAAAATTAATCGAGTACAATGAAGTAATCTGTGTGCTGGACGGTATGTAATTGTGAGTGCGTGAGAGTGAGCGCAACATTGCACGCGTAAGTGGCCACAAAAGCACTCCATCACAAATCTTAAGTCCCCCGCCCCACACTCAGCCCCGTCTTACAGCCCTATTGACACATTGGATAATTCAACGTTTGCTCGGTAGGTTAATTTAAGGGTCTACTTCATTGAGGCGTGACATGCTCAGTGCATTGCCATGCGCGCACCGCATCAGATACTTCTCTTCTCTTCAATGTGTAGGAGTCCACTTCATATGAAGACTTGCTTGCACTTAAAGAAGGTGTACTGGGGTCCTCCACCTTACAGTAGATGACCTAACAGGAGCCCCAAGGTGATGGGCATGGATTTGTTGCATTCTTGCATGCATGCATGCTACCACAGAAGTATGTACATGCATCCCAATTCCTAAATGCACACTTTAAAAATACCGAGTTAAAAAATTAGTTAATCCAATAATTTAAATAATTCTTCAGAATTCTTCAACTTTTAAGAATTAAACAAAAAAAAACTTCGAATATTAAAAAAATAATAATTAAAAATTAAATGAAAAATTATTTGTAATTTCTTACTAGTTAAAAATTAAAAAAATAATTCATTAGCAATTTTTGGTGACATCGCTACGAACCGGTAAGAGCTATAGCCCTGCTGGTGACATCAGTCGACGACTTCCTCGGCTGCAAAACGCCTCACGACGCACTCCAGCAGCACTTTAAGCAAAGCAAACAGGGAAGTCGATCAAGCTAAGCTACACTCGCCATCGCGACTTCTTGACTTGAAGATGGAGCCTTCGATGGCGGCAGACAAGCACTGGAAGCGTGCGAAGGAGCTGATGGACCAGCTGACAGCAATCGGCAGTGAGATCGAGGACGACATGCAGGTCGTCCTGTTGCTGCGTCAGCTTCCACCGAGCTGCGAAACCTTCAAGACTGCCATTGGCCTCAATTGCGACTCCATCACAATAGATTAAGTCCGACAGGCCCTGTTGACGGAGCACGAAATTTACAGAGGGGACGGCGGCGGAAAGGCGACATCGACGGCGTCGCTCGGTCCAGTGAGAGTGCGCTGAGGGCTTTTGCCAAAAGACCGCCGAGCACAAGGCTGCAAACTGCCCTGACAGAAAATGAGCTGGAAGTAGGGAGCAAGACAGCTACAGCGACAGTCGGAGAAAGTTACATCAGCAGCGCACTGCTGATGCGGATGAAGACGAAACAAGCAAGGAGGAGAGCCGAGAATTCTTGCTAGTCGTGAGAACAGCAATGGCGCGCACGAGCAGCAGCTGGGTAGGTGGCCGACTCTGGAGCCAGCTGTAAACGCCCGAGAAGGTGCTGCTCGATTACCACAAGCTCGATCCGCCTGAGAATAACTGTGCTGGGGACGGGCGCCTACTGAGTCGGATGCTGCTGAGTTCACCTGTGCTTGCTGAACGCAAGTCTCGCTGATGCTGCGTGCTGCAAAAAGTGTTACCGTAAACCCTATAATTTGCCCCGCCCCTATAATTAGCCCCCCCCCTATACTAATACACCCTCCCAAGACCACTTTGAGTTAATAGCCCCCCCCCCATAATTACGCCCCCTCCCTAAATGAACCATCGTCTAAAAGGCACATGTTTCCATGTCTGGGTGTATGTATGGTCGCGTATGTGTATGTATGTACACGTATGTGCATGTGAGACTGTGTGAGAGTGTGTTAGAGTGTACCAACGTGTGTGCACAGCGCCTTTTTCCCTTAAAAATCGCCTCCACGCGCCTTTTTGCCCACACATCTTCCCACTCATCGACACTTCCAGTTTATAAGCCCCCCCCCCCCTATAATTATACACCCTCCTAGAGCTCGAACGAAAAAATTAGCCCCCGGGGGGCTAATTATAGGGTTTACGGTATGTGTAGCGATGTCACCAAAAAGTCTGAAGACTTTTTTTTTGTTTTTAATTTAATTAAAAAGTCAAACTACTTATTTAACACTTTTTTAACTTATTAACGAAGTCTACTGACTTATTTAACAGTTTTTAATACATTAAAAAGTCTTTTGTTACTTTTTTAATTAAAAAATACATTTTTAATTAATAAAGTATTTTTGAATTGCATAGTGATTGTCCACAAATAAACCACTAGAAGGTGACACGGCTCGTCTGAGAGGGAGGCTCAGACTGATCGTCCTTGAACTTGTCACCATCCTCCGTCAGCAGCTGGTCAACCGCGAACGCGTCTGGATCTACACTTTTCAGCTACTACTGTATTCCAGTTGGGGTTTGCATAGGAGGTTTACTTGACGATGCGGTTCTCTAAGCATTAGATAATTGGAATTTAGTAGGCGGCTTGCTATTGTGAGAGACGTTCCCGTCAATCACATTGAACATCTCTCACAAGTGGGAAATCACTGAAATTGCAGCAGAAAATTGAGCCATTCCATCATTTTAACGACAATCTGAATGCAGTGTCAAACTTCTTTGTACTACTTCGTTAAACTACTTCTGCGAGCACTTCATTCAGGGGCAACTCAGATAGCAGATCGTGCAAAGTTCATAGTAAAAAACACTTTTTTTAGTGTGTTGTTAAAAAAGTCTTAAAAGAGTATTGGAAATACTTATTTAACTTATCATTTTTGAATTAAAAAAGTCGAAGGACTTATTTAACACTTTTTTATTTAAAAAAGTTTTTTTTTCAGACATACATTTTTAACACTTTGTTTTTTAACTGTACCTAAAAAAGAACTGTACTTATTTAACTGTACTTATTTTGACTTTTTTATTTTTTACTTTTACATTTTGGTGACATCGCTAGTTATGTGTTATGTGCAGCGACAGCCGGAACAAGTGGCATCAGGAGCGCATTGCTGATGCGGATGAAGAGGGAACCAGAAAGGAGGAGAGCAGAGTATTCTTGCTCGTCGCGAGAGCAGCAACGGCGCGCAAGGGCAGCTGCTGGGTGTTCGACTCTGGCTGGAGCCAGCTGTCACATGAAGCGCGAGAAGAAGCTGCTACTCGACTATACCAAGAGTTCGATCCATCTGCTGACAACTGTGCTGGTTCGGACACTTGCTAGAGGCAGTGGAGTCGGCCGCGTTTACCTGTACTTGTTCTGGACAGGAGAGTCTCGCCAACGCTGCCTGCGCTGCTACAAAAAGTGTTGTGTACCTATGTACATTGTATGCACCTGTATACAAGTCATCTCACGAGCAAAGCAGCCTGCTCTCGGTCAGCGTCGCGGCCGCGGGGTGTCGCGTCTGCGTCGGGTGGAGACGACTCTTCTGGCGAGCAAGCACCGTCTGCAGCAGGAGTTCGTCAAGGCGGACGAGATGCAGCAGGGCTGATTGAGATGCTGAGCACGCTCGAGGAGGCCAACAAGTCGCTGGCGCTCGAGACGGAGCTGAGCCGTCGTCGACAGCAGCGGAAGTGAGTCGGGCACAAGGTGCGCGTCCAAGAACGCAAAATTGGCCGACGAGCAGCGGCGACGACGATCAAGGACGATGGCGTCAACATCACTGGGTTGAAACAAAAGACTCATTCTCTGCAAAGGAGACGGGAAAGAGGGGAAGGAGCAAAGAGAGAGACTCGGCAAGCGGACTGGAGCGACAGCTGCACGTCCAGAGAGCTCACCTGAAGCAGCGCCGATCCTGAGCAGAAGTGTTGGCGGAAGTGACCCACATGATCTGAATATCTGACTTGATTGGTGCGCTTCTGTTTTTAACACGGAGTCTTTGTCGGAAGCAGCGAGTGTGTGCATTCTGAAGACTAAGTCGTCGAGAGATTCGTGCGATCATTTAGACAGTCGCAGAGGTTCTGGGCGCGTATGCACAGTCGAAAATCTAGCCTAGCATTTGCTTGAGCCTTGAAGATTCGAGCACGCACTTGTCCAGCCGTATGCACAGTCTAGCAAATGCTTCAGTCTAGAGTAGCGTCTACCCATTTTTAAGACTCAAGCTCAAGACAGCTCAATATCAGACTAGGTTGTTTTTCTTGAACGCTAAATTGTAATTTTTGTTGTTAAAAAGGCTCGGAGATGTGGGCAACAGCAGAGAGATATGCGACGCATGCAAGAACGCGAGTACGCGTTTCCTTTTTGTATCTGCCAACCGGAAAGAGATGGAGAATCGCGAGCTATACAATCGGTAACGGTACCGCTTCACTAGCGAATATCGGGCATGAAATCGCGCACACAATGGAACTGATATTAAAAAAACAAAAGTGCAGCAGATTTTTTTCGGCTGTCGGTTTAACTTAACTTAATCTTAACTTGCTTAGCTTGCTTAACTGGGTATACTTGTCTCTTGCATTTTCTTTGCTTTAATTGGCTGAAATAGCTTGGCTGTCGTCTGAGAGACTCATTTTCACTGCGAACGCTTAGTTTCACTGCGTTTTACAGTTGGTATATAAAGAATAGCCACGTAAATCACGTTTTGGTTTCGAGCTTCTGCTTGAAGTAGCGTCTTGAGCAAGCGTGTGCCGTGCTTGAACTGTGCATGCGCCGCATCAGTAGCATCTAATTCAAGTCAAGACTCAAGTTTAAGCAAATGCTAGAATCTCGAACTTGAGTCTAGAACTGTGCATACGCGCCCTGAAAATACAGGGTGGCTCTAGACGAAGCGGATAATCTTGGCTGGCTCGTTGACGATAGTTACGGCGGTTTCAACCGCCGATCAACTCAACTATCTAATCAAGTATGTATATCTCAATCTCAACTACCGCCAATCGCAGAGTTGACGCTTTGATTCGTTGACATTGAGTCGGTGGAATTGAATGCGCAATGAATATCTTCTGGTGGTGGCGTAGTCTTGCAGAATTCATTGGGTTTTATAGGTTCGCAGAGCTGTTTCCACAACTGTTCTGTTTGCCGTTGCGCAGAAGTACCTACAATGTACACTGTTTTTAATCGATTTCTATTTGCAGCAATCCCAACACACACGGCACTGGGCAAGAAAGCATAGGCAATGTCACATGGAGGAAGAAGGCCAATCGCGATTATCACTGTATCGCAACGGCGTTGTACACCCACGAGGAAAGGTGGGACGCCCATCGGACACGGATTTTGGGCCGAAGTTCCAGAATATCCCAACACCAAAGGCAATATACAGTACGTACCATACGGTATCTGCCTTTGGGTATACGTCGACTGAGCATGGATTCACTAAAGGTGTAACTCCAGTATACATGGTACGTTGCACCTGGCAATACAGGTACATTGTATGTATGAGATATCGCTGCGAAATCCGTTCTTGTGCCCCACCAACATCATCAGGGTGTACGCGTCAGCGTACAACCCTAATATGTGACGACTTCTCAATGCGGCTTTTTGAATTTTCGATCCCCTATAACTTTTGATTGCCTGAACGGATTTCGGCGCGTTATGGCTCAAATGAACCGCCTTCTTCGGGGGCATCGAACGCGCCGTAACGCGTTTCCTTGTTTGGCTGCAAGGGGGCGGTACCTCCAAAAATGTTGTGAAATCGCTCGTTTTTTTCTCTTGTTCTCTGCCACTTTTTTGGACCGCCGCTCCCGAACGCCGAAAATATGCCGCTTGAGCTCAGACGCCGTGCTGTAGGCGGACCTCCGCTGCAGTAGCGTAACGGTAGGGTGGTGCATTTCGCGTTACCTTTTGCATTAATCGTATTGTTTGTTAAGCATGTCTACTAATCGTAGCGTTTGTTCCACAATTCACAATGATGGACGAGGGACCGCGAACTCGACTTCTGTCGCGTACTGAAACTAAGGTATGGCACGCAAAGGCTTTTTACCTATGTCGCAAGGTCGCACCGATTAGCGGCACGTTACGTCGCCAGCTATTGGCTCCAGATTACGCCGAGTGTGAAGGGTAGATTTTTTGGGAATGTCCGCTCCATCACCATGCTAAACCGTATGCTGACGGACTTGCTTCTCCGAATCTTCTTCCTTCTCCACGTGTCGGTCGTGCTACATATGGTGTGGAGTGATCGCAAGCGTGTTGCATTGCGATCGAGTTCAAGGTCGGAGTCGGATTCGGAGGGAACCGCTGTCGGTGTCGGAAGAGAACTCGGTCGAAGTCGGAGGAAAACCGGGGAAAGGACAACGCAATGACAGTATACAAAGAAACGGTAACACTGCAGCGCGCACGGACAGCTCGGCTCCGAACGTAGCGAGAATTCAATAAACAAACGTCTTAGAAATGTGGCTCCTAATGGAAAACAGTTGCGTGAATGAACAAAGAAACGAAACAGCCAAAACGGCAACACCAACCAACCAGTTGGCAAACCTGTCCCACTGGAATCATTAATTGCGAGACGAGACAGACCTGACAAAAGAGCCAACTAACCTTGACTTTGCTCGCACTGCTCCGCAGAAGTGCCGTTGGAGCATCTGCAGGATTGCGTTTCGTGGTCGCAGTACTCGATGCGTAAGCACTCCGCGTCCCTTGTGCAATCTTCAACGCCCGGCAAAAGTAGCGCTGGAAAAATCCACCTCCTTCTATACGATGGCAACAATCCTCCTACTGTCGAGGCGGAAGGAAAGGACCGCAGTCCGCACCCATGATCGACAAGCCAACGGCGACGAGCGCCACAAGCTTCTGCATGCTGCTGCGTTTTTTCTTCTTCTGTCTCTATTCGACCATGTTGTCGACTAGGAGTTTTCCTCTCCGCAAAAGGGAGACGCGCGCGCGAATGACCGAGAAGCGGCGTTGTCGCTAGCCGAGAGGCAGCGCGTCCTTGGTGTCGCCACAGGAACGTCCTTTTAACGAGACGCCGAAAACAGACCGCGCCGCAGCTCCTCTACTGCCCACCTGCTCCCTAGCCCCCGGTGCTCATTTGCTATTCTGCCAATGAGGCACAATCCTTGATGTGACAAAGACAGGACTGCACTGTCCGCCAAAAAGCGCAACCGAGAGCGCATTGAAGACAAGTTGAGGCCACAGAGACAGTGGCAGTGTCAATGGCTTTTGAGGACCTGCGACAAAGTCGCGGCGCGCAGGGCGCGCAGCGTCGATAACGGTTAACGCAACACGCAAAAAAGCACCTTCGACAACACCCGAAGCGTCGGTAACGACGTCCACTACAACCGGGATGAAGACAGACAAAGCGAAGCTGGGTGGCGTAGGACAAAACACGCGCTCCGCGCTCGTGCGCTCACACACTTCACTGCCAGCGAGGATCAAACCCAGGAGCTTCGGCTTTGCAATTTGGTGCTCTATCCACTGAGCTATTGCAGCTTCAAACCACAAACTGGAATACTTTGATTTGGAGTGACACTATTCGCCATATGGTTTCTCATTTTTCACGTCCCAAGCTGGGGCCTTGGGCACCTAAGCCTCAGCATATGTGGCCTAAGCCTCGAAAATCTGGCCTGAGCCTCGCATATCTGGCCTAAGCCTCGAAAAAGTCTAATTTAGTGAAGAAATATTCTGGTGTGGTTGTTCAGAGCGCAGGAGCGCTCGAGCGCACGAGCGCAGAGCGCGGAGCGCGCGTTTTGTCCTACGCCAGCTGGGTCTGCCATACCACCTCAACGACTACGACTGCGACCAAAGTGACCAACCGAAGTACCGGTCCGACCGTATTCGGCTAGACGTCAGACGTGGAGGAATGCAGTTTCTGCACTATACAATCTCCTCTCTCCCAGTCAACTGTCTGAACCGGCTTGTTGGCTGGCGACTCCTATAGTCTGTAGCAATAGCAAGGCGACGATGTCAGCAAGTTCACTCAACTCGTTCAGTACACGGTATTTTTTCGAACGTCAGCGCGGCGAGTTCATGTGATACCTTGCTTGGTCCAAGGCACCAACACTGTGATAACGGAGTTCCGCTACCACTGATAGGCTATCCCACCCGCGGACTTGGGGCGGCGATACCTACCTATCTCACTCACTCAACCAATATAACCTCGTGCCGAGCCAAGAATCGACACTGAAGACTTCTCTTGATCGTGCTGATACGCGAAAGCTTTGGATCTTCTCCTAGCGGCTTCTTCTGGTTTGGTCCGACGACGAACGAGGCGACACGCGACACGACGAAGCGTACACGTGACGTGCGATACTGTGCTGCGTAGGGACACGGTGGTGAAGAAGAGAAAGAGAGTGTTCAACGAACCAACCGCCGGCGAAACTCACGAACGACGCGCGCACCCGCCTGGCCTGGGCGTTGCCGCAACACACGATCCGCACTGCTGCACCAGGGAGCCGGAGTGAGAACTCCAGACGCGCTCCCAACACACACAAAACTCACGCTCCAGGAAACTCAGCTAAGTCTCCGAGCACACCTCTACTCAAGAGTGACTGACTCGTGGCAGGGATTCAAACCGAACCCTCCACAAGCACTACACAAGCAAAGGCACCGTAATGGAACCATTCTAATCCATTCTGATCGAGGTACGATGGGGGAAGGGAGGGTAAGCACCGTCGGAGAAAGGGTGGCAGCCTGTGCCCAAGATTACTGTAAAGAGACCGGTCTTACAGTCCGCCCCCCTCAAATTGCACCACGTGCAATGTAAGGAGTACCGTACTTCTCGAATAATGCTTTGCACTGTGCTATTTCGGTACAAAAAGTAAAGCAAAGTGAACGAACACAAATTCCCGTCTGTTGCCTCCAAGACTAGCTCTCCATGGGCTCCGTCTCGGGCGCCTCGGCTGGAGCGGTTGCCGCGGATGCTTTGGCCTTTTCGACCTCCGCCTCGGCCGCTCTCGCCTCGGCTGCGCGCACCTTTCCGTCAAAAGTGCCGCGCGCCAACTCGTACTTGCGCCGAGCCTGCCGCACCTCGTGCCAAAAGGTGGCAGCGAGTTCGGGATTCTCGCCCGCGGGCAGTGGCATTTTACTTTGACGCAGTTCCTCCATAATGACGGGAAAGTTCACAGATTTCACGCGACAATTGGTACGGAAGCTCGCGTGCATCGCGTCGGCTTGGGCCAGCTGACGTTCGGCGTGTCGAGCGCTCTCGAGCGCCTCGACAGCCTCGATGTTGGCGGCTCGCTTGGCTTGGAACGCTCTCTGCCGTTCCATCAGCCACATTTGTTCCGTTTCACGCGTGAGAGACAAAACATTGCGGACTTCGCGCCTACTGGACTTGGACAAACTTTGAGGGTGCATGTCAAACTCGGCAGTCGGTCGACACATGAAGTTCGAAAACCAGTAAGTGATCGCGCGCCAGGGCCAGTTCGCGTAGACGGCCGTGGTCAGCCAGAGGCGCTGCTGCGAGTCGGCGCAGTCCGCGAGAGAGCGACTCACTCGCGCCACGTTCAACTCCAGCCTAGCAGACACCTTGCGCGACCAATCGCACCACCAATCGAACAAACTGTCCAACTCCGAACCGTCACCAATGTACGAATGAAACAACGCAACGGCAGTGTCCTGGGCGAGAGACTGGACCAAATTCTCAATCTGGTGCACTGTCTCATCCTCCGCAATCGGACTAATCTTATTCAGCAAAGCAGTCATCGGCCAACGGTGCTGTGCCAACTGACGAAGCACCCGGGCGCCATCACCAATCTGCGTTGCGATCTTCGAGCGAATGCGCCTGGCAATGCTCTCGCAATGGTGATGTCGGCCCTTGAACCGAATCGGACTGTAGAGGCAATGCGCGATCAAAACGACCCACAACGAATACGCATCAGACGCACTGTACTGAATCAAATCGCGCTTGAACTCGGGATTTCGCTCGTCTAGCTCGAGAAATTGGCGGCCATACTCGGCCTTCACGCGCGCCATATTCTTGAGGGAATTTTTGAGAGCGATTTTGTCGTCAGCGTTGCTCACGAGCTTCCAGACCTTCTCCTGGCCGAGCATCTGAGGTTCGAAACCTCCGTGAGCCTGCCAAACCTGGGCGTCGAAGAGGCGCAAGCCCTCCGTAGAGGCGCTGCCCCAGGTGGCATGCATCGCTTGCACGTCACTGTACGACCAGTGTACCATGTAGTTACGCTTCATGAATTCACGCAGGCACTCGGGCATGATCATGACCGTGTCAGGTTTCGAGGGATCTATGCCGGCCTGAGCCTGCCCATCCGACCTCGTCACCGACCTGTGCCACGCTCGCACGTCAATCACGAACACAGGACCGTTGAGACCACTGATCGACATATGGGTAATAAATTGACCACTTTTGTACGCGTGCGCCGGGCGATGCGGGAAGTGCTTGCTTCGCACCACCGCCGGCCAATCCGTGAAAGCGTTCCGTCGATTTGCCATTTCAAAGTCAAACGTGAAAACGTTGAGTCCCTCGGGCTGCGCCTCTTCGAGTTCTTTGAGAGACGTGGCGAGCCGGGACTGGTCAGACTCCTGCGGGGACCCGAACGTCTCGACGTGCAGCTCGTGAGCATAACTGTGCGCACCGCGCAACAGCACGTGGATGTCCTCCGGTCTCGACCCAGTCGCACTTAGAGCGTGCTTAGTAGGGATGAGCATGGGCCTGAAGATCTCGGCCCAGCCCGGCCCACCAGATAGTCCGGCCCATCCCGGCCCAGCCCACGCGTCAAAAACCAGGCCCAGGCCCGGCCCGGCCCATCCAACTGCTCAAATTCCAGGCCCGGCCCGGCCCGGCCCATCCCAAGAAATAAGTACAGTGGTGCACTAAAATAAGTTGTACATGTACGTACGCCAGTTCGCGTTTTTTCACTACACATACACAGAGAATGGCGCTTCTGGCTTTACAGCTTCCAACCATTTTTTGGCCTCAAGATTGACCGTGTTTGTCAATTGAAGTTGGCCGCTCACAAAGGGTTTGTTGAGAAAAAAAAGGCGCTGCCCATGTCTGATGTATTATCTATCGTCGCCAAGCCAGTGATGTAGAGGCGGCGCCTGGAGGGCGCCGAGCTGGCAGTCGTCACGAGCGCCTTGCTCGCGATGGACGTGAGGCTGGGCTAGCGCCAGATGCTCATGCCTTTTAGTACTACGTCGTCGTCGTCGCTTCACGTCTGTTGTCTGCTCGTCTGTGCCTCACGGTCTAAGGGCCGTGACGACAACGAAAACGGCAACGGCGACGACGACGGCAACGTCGCGACCAACGCGCTAGATTAACAGTGAGACGACGCCGTCACGACGAACTTTTAGGCGCACTCGCGTCCTTAATGCCTCCTTTCTGCTGAATAGTCGCCGTTACTTACAATATGCATAACATACAATGTAGATTCCTATGTTTCAGCCAGGAACGTCCGGCCCGGCCCGGCCCGGCCCACACCCCCAAAACGCAGGCCCGGCCCGGCCCGGCCCACAGGATGGGCCTGGGATCCCGGGCCCAGCCCGGCCCATGGGCCGGGCTGGGCCGGGCCGGGCCGGGCCGGCCCAGCCCATGCTCATCCCTAG
>JASAMY010003019.1:0-19684 GCA_030248085.1 Paralinhomoeus sp. GSCO2_6 | reverse complement strand
TATGTCATTATTACTTCGTTCAGTCATGCTCCCACACTGGGGCTCAGACTCACCAGTCAGCCCAAGTGAGCGGTGTCAGCGTCAGCGTAAACCGTCAAAATCGCCCTCGTCGCTATTGCTTTTGGTTCGGCAAGCGCACGCACGCACGCACGCACGCACGCGCGCACGCACGCACGCACGCACGCACGCACGCACCCACGCACGCACGCACGCACGCACGCAAGCACGCACCGGCACGCACGCACGCACGCACGCACGCACCGGCACGCACGCACCGGCACGCACGCACGCACCGGCACGCACGCACGCACGCGTGGACGCACACACGCACGCACGAGCACGCACACACGCACACACGCACTCACGCACGCACGCACGCACCGGCACGCACGCACGCACGCACGCACGCACGCACGCACACACACGCACGCACGCACGCACGCACGCACCAGCACGCACGCACTCACGCTCACGCACGCACGCACCGGCACGCACGCACGCACGCACGCACGCACGCACGCACGCACGCACGCACGCACACACGCACGCACCGGCACGCACGCACGCACGCACGCACGCACGCACGCACGCTCGCTCGCACGCTCTCACGCACGCACTCACTCACTCTCGCTCAGGCACGCACGCAAGCACGCAAGCACGCACCGGCACGCACGCACGCACGCACGCACGCACGCACGCACGCACACACGCACGCACGCACGCACGCACGCACCGGCACGCACGCACGCACGCAAGCACGCACGCACGCACCGGCACGCATGCACGCACGCACGCACGCACACACGCACGCACCGGCACGCACGCACGCACGCACGCACGCAAATGTGGCCGAAGAGGGAGACCAAATTAGACAGTTTACGGTAAAATACAATGGTTATTAGGTAAAAAAGTTTGGCTTTTGCTACAGGGTCGACGATCAGTCGGTGCAACTGGACTTTCGCGGGGACGTGGTGCGTCGGCCGCGGGTCGCCAGGACGCCCTTCAGTCCGCCTCCGCTTGCTGACGACGTCAGTTCAACCAACGCCAACTACCTACGTACCCGTACAGTGTATGTCTGTGTCTAACCGCAGAACGACTCGGTAGCTGTACATTTATGCTTGGCGCAGACGAGTCTGCTACTCGATATTTTTACAGTTGAAATTAAGATTAGCAGTAGTTGAAAGTTTCAAAACGGCACACGTGGCAGGACGAGTCGACTCGGATGGCGTACGGCTTCGTGTCGGACGCGTTCGTCAACGCCGTGCTGCGCACGCAGGTCAACACCAATCTCTCTAAACCGGACAGCAGGCTGCCCTTATTTCCACTGGTGAGCACCGGTGGGTGGTGAACATTCTTTGACACCCCCTCCCCCCCCGCACCTCGCGAAGAGGCACACAAAGGATCGATTGCGCAGCCCTACTCCACCACATGGAGCTTTCAATTGTGGGCTGTTGGGTGGTGAGTGGGCTGCGTTGTCCGGTAGTGACACAATAAAAAACAAACAGGTTGACTTGTGTCAACATACCTAGGTAAATTAATAAAAGAATAAGGGTACCTAAGTTGGGTGGGAGAATGTTGGAGGGGCATGCTCTGAATTCTGATGCTTGCAGGCGACCGATTTCCAAGGGCCCATCTGCAGGGCCATCGCCAGCACCTTTGAAGAGACCGCGGCACTGCTGGGCGTCGACTTGGGACTCAACTCAAGCGGTCGATTCCTTTTAAACTTAAACTTTTTTAAACTTTATTTTTGACGACGACCACCGACACAGCACAATGGCCGTACACTGGAAGGGCGGCGCCGCATACATGACAGTGGGCGTTGTTCTGCCGCGAGGCAAGGTGGGCCCCCACCTGGCACTGATTTTTGGCCGAAGCCACGGTACAGCCAGAAACCGGAGCAGTGGTTTAAACCCCTTGCCCAAGTGGGTTGCCGTGGTTTTCACCCTGCACAACTATGTACCGCACCTCCCAGAGTAGAGTTGCGAACCGAACACATGTTCGGCGGCTATTGTCGTATCGATGTACCCGGGTTTTTCCGTATACAATACCAGATGTTAGTTATATTCGGAAAACAACGACTTCGATTAAGTAAACTCGAGCAACTGACATGTACAAAATGCGAATTTCAATAAAAATTTGTCCTCGCAATTGACGTACCGTACCTACCGAAATGGAGAATTATCCGGTTCTTTAATTTAATTAATGATTTCTTTTAATCCCAAATGGTAAATCCCAAACGAACGCTTTGAGCGTTCCATTTGTTCAACATTCTTTGCCACACTGGGCGTTTGAGGGGGGGGGGGGGGGGGGGGGGGGGGGTTCGTTACTTCGCGAGCGCGTGCGCCGATTTCAGTGGACATTTTCATTGTGAGCCAGAGGAGCTCTCCGACCGTGCAGTTTGTCGACGGCCGTCTCCTGCTCTCTCTCGACACGCGCCTCTCGGTCGACAACCGATTGCGCCGCTGGTGGTCGGCCGAAGACGTCTCGGGCCCCTGGTCGACGCCGGCCAAAATCGACGTCAAGGGCACGCTCGCCTTCGCCATCGACCTGTGAGGACCTCTCGCTTTCCTGTAAAGAACCGTGCGCGCAATCAGTACACAGCAATCGTTGTGACGTCAGTGAAGTGCCGACACACTCTAAAGATAAAGGTGATCTGATGGATCAAGTGTAGAGTACTGGTAGACAAGTTGCACGGCGGAGTTCTCGAAAGGAGTCGGCGACACACATCCGATTCTGAATGCAAAACCAATTTGTGGCACTTATGTACGTCTGCGCCTTTGAGATAAAGACAGAGTACAGTACAGATAAAGACAGTAGCAAAGTACATTGTGATCGATAATTGACGCTGGCCTAGCGAGTTCTGATCACAGGTCGCAGCTTGCGCCCAAACAGGGCGTTACTTACGCCCACTTTTCAGGAGCGTGCCTCGGGGCCAGCACATTCCTCGACTGAGCGCGTCAGTGGAAGTCAGAGACGTCGAGGTGCAAAGAGCCGTCGACTTCGTCAAGGACCACCCGATGCAGACGCCGCGGGAGCTGACCTCGGACGAACTCGCACAGCTGTCGGCCAGCGCTCAAGGTCGGTGCCTTTCAGAAGAATGTGGACATTTTCCGATGGTAGTGGTTCTTGTTACGGGCCGTTGTCGTTTGGTTTGAGAGAGCGACTCTGCTTATACATGGGCACATACTTACCTAACTGGGGGTGGAGAGGACCCCCCCCCAATTTTTCAACACCCCCTCCCACGACTTTTTTCTAGAGGTTTTAATGGGTCCTAGCAAGCGTTCAGTAGTGGGTCCTTCGTGAATCGAGCGATTTACAATTTAATTGCGGCAGTGTCGCTTCTACGGCTACTGTATGTTCACGCATGAAATTAGCGGGTTCGGGAATCGCGCATAACGTGCAAAACGATTAATTGATTAATTAATTGATTAATTCCTTCAGGTCGTGCCAGCGCCACCGCTGCCAGAGCGGTGAAAGAGTGGCAGAACGTTTTCAACGAGGGGTTGGCCGCCTTTGAAGAGTACCAATTCGTGTTCGTCGCTCCACCCATGGACGAGCCCTTCTACACTTACCATTACAACAGTGCGCCCGCAAAGTACCCGCGCATCTTCGGCAGGGTCGGAGAACCGCCACAGGTGGGTGGAATTCCGCAACGTGCTGCCCTCCCCGGCCCCAAAGGCCTGCAAGTATTTTTCGGGAATGCTTTCGCAGATCCTCTCGGAGGCGCTGCGCGTCGAGGCGCTGTCGCTGAGGTTCGCCGAGCACACGCTGTCGGCGAGCGTCAGTCTCGGCCTCAACGCCACCCGTCTCGAGCACGGCGTCGAACAGATGCTCCGTCTGGCCGCCGGGCGACACCGGCGCTACAGTTGCGACACTCGCGGCGGCTGTGCCGAGCCGACACCCGACCCGTACGAGGGCGTCGAATAGATACGACGGGGACGCAGCGCAGTCGGAGAAAAGGCCGGCCCCACACCCCTGCGCCCCGTGATATCCTAAGAACATTCATGCACGTATGCACTTCTGTACCTAATTCGTTGCCATGCGCCTTACTCACTACAAAGGTGAGTACACTTGTGTCTGGCTTTGTTGTTGTTGTTGTTGTTGTTGGATTGGGGGGCGACGCTAGGAGGCCGTTATTGGTCCATATACAGGGTGTCCCAGCCTCGACTTCCCCTCTTTGTTCAAGTGTATCTCAGGGATGGGTGATGCGATTTCGATGAAATTTTAAGCGGTTGTAGTAATCAGTCAAACTTAGATATTCTCCAATTTTCAGTGAAATCGAACGCGGTTTCAGTTTTCAAAAAGACCGCCATCGACATCAACGCATTTTTCGCAACGTTTGATCACCGATCTGCAGATTTTCGAGCAGAGCTCAGCATCTAAGTGCTCTGACGCGTTTTCGATGGACTCCTTCAGTTCGGCAACAGTCTTGCACTCTTGAGCGTAAACGACTTCCTTCAGAATTCCCCGAAACCGAGAAATCGCAAGGAGTGAGGTCAGGCGACCGCGGAGGCCAGTCAATGGGCCCCCTGCGACCGATCCATCTGTCTGGAAATCTGTCGTCCAAAAATTGACGAACGTCGCGATGAAAGTGGGCAGAGGCACCGTCCTGTTCCACATAATTGCGTCCAGATCGGGAAATGTGGCAATCTCGTTCCAGGCTTGCTCAATCAGAAGCTTGAGCCGTATACAGCCGTATACAAAATTGTTTTGCGCACAACTTTTGAGGAACGCTATGGATTTCACTGAAAATTGGAGAATATCTAAGTTTGACTGATTAGTACAACCGTTTAAAATTTCATCGAAATCGCATCACCCATCCCTGAGATACACTTGAACAAAGAGGGGAAGTCGAGGCTGGGACACCCTGTATAGTGTAGCATAGCCATCTCCATGACCCCTTCCCGTCTAGAGCGGCGCAATTCGCCAAAGACACATTCTGAAGAACGTCATCGACGAGAAATGTTGCAGAAATCAACAAAACAGATATTTCCAACGCGAAAGTCGCAATTTAATGTGCACGTGAGGGTGCCTGTAGTCTTTGTGTGTACCCTGTGTTGCACTACGTTTTGTTTATAGGGTTTGTATACGGAGCACTAGAAATTAACTGTGCAGCCCCTTTGGTTCCCACTCTAGAAAGACGGGACGGGATGAGAAGACACCCCGCCGCAGCGGCGCCGCGCGCTACCTGCCCTCCCTTCCGTTCCTATCCAGGCGCGCGGCCTTCTTCCCGTTCTGCGCGCACGCCTGACGACGACGGCGCCTCAGCGCAGCCCAGTGTACCAAATAGACCACGTGCTGGCGTTGCGAGCCATGTTCAAGCATAACAGTGGCGTAGCCAAGAGAGGGGGTAGTGGGGGTATACCCCTCCCCGAGATTGTGTGAAGCCCAAAAAAATGCAACAGGGTCCATCCCTGTTGCAAAAATGCCCGGGCAAAAGAAGAGAGAGAGAAAGCATTTAGCTCGCTTGAAAGGTTAAAAATGCTCGAAAGTAGCTCAAAATAGGCTAAAATTTCTCGAAAGTAGTCCAAAATAGGTTATAAATGCTCGAAAGTAACCCAAATAGGTTAAAATGCTCGAACGTAGCCCAAAATCTCAAAATTTTCGCCTGCGGCGCAAGTGTTCATAAATCATAGCCATAGGTGCCCACGGAAATTGGGCCAGGGGAGGGATAAATCGCCAAATTTTTTGAAGGCAGGGGGTGGGTAAATCGGGATTTTCTGGATGGAGTTTTATTCGTCAGAATTGCACAAAAAAATGGTACTTATTCGCCGCAAAATGGACCCAAAACGGTTCAAAACGCGAGCTAGACTCGAGGGGCGATTTAAAGGCAAAATTCTTGCTCACAAATTGTAACCGGACACGTGTGTTGTTGTTGTTGTTGTCGTCGTCGTCGTCCTAGGCACCGCAAATCCTCTAATAGAAACCCCCTCCAATAGTGCCCCCAGGGGCAAGTCAACTTTAAATTCGCGCCAAAAATCAGTTTTAATGCTACCCAGTTGCATTAAAAGTGCATGCATCATGCATACACGTACCTATTTCAATTAACCTTTTAAATTCTGGCTACCTGCGTGCATTTCAAGGCATTTTAATGTTAAATTTTGCTGCAAAATTTGACATTCATCAATCAAATGCAAAATCTGACGAAATTAATAGTGCCCCCCAATTGAGAGACATTGAAACAATAGTGCCCCAGGGACATTCTTTAGGATTTACGGTATATCATAGACAGCCGCTCGACCGCATCAAGTTCGTCGACTTCGGGTTGTTTGGACGGTTCCCTCCGCTGACATTAGAAGGCAGTACGAAATGCGGTCGGTGCGGTTCGCGGCGCTTCTGACTCTCTGGAACGCTCGCTGCGACTACGAGTAACTGACAAGCTCGCCACAGGACTGACTGACGAAAGTGAGTGCACATGCACACCACTGCACACTGGCGGATCCAGAAAACAATTTTGGAGGGGGGGGGGGGGGGGGGATTTTGCCGAAGGGAGGAAAACTGTCGAACTTTTTGGGTGTTGGGCCATTTTGGCTGTGGTTTGAACACCTAATCGGTGCATTTTTGACGATTAACAAACATTTGGCGAAAATTTTGCTATGTTCGACCGCCTACAAGCAATATTATGCTGAAAACTAGGCCCACTAGGCGCGTTTCTACTCCCACCGCCTATCCCTCCTCCCCCCCCCCTTTCCCCCTTAGTTTTCCGATTTCAGGAGGGGGAATTCCCCCATTCTCCCACCCCTGGATCCGCCATTGCCGCACCCTACGTATGCCATACCACACGGTTCTCCGCGCTGTGAGCTCGGGTAGACGATAAGTCGACTCGGAAACGACACCGCATTAATGTCTGTAGATTCCTGTCCGAACTACAAAGCCTTCCCTATGCGTGCAGTTCAACCACGTACAGTATCGCCTCTTAACATTATTTCTTCTCCACAAGCTGCGACCGCGAGTTAGTTTCTCCGAGACGACTCGTACATGTACAACTTTGCGAAGGCCGCTCATCATGCAGTGGTGGCAGATATATGGCACGTTCTTTGTACTGTGCAGTGATGTATGTAGGTATTTTGTATTGTATTTTTATTTGCCGAACGACACGCGCATTACACAAGCACAAAAATGCAATGAACACGTGTATGTACGTACAGTACGAGCGCAGACGAGTACATAAAGCACAAGTAACGCACACAACAGTGGATGAAAACAAAAGGTACTATACGCGCGCGTTTCGTTTCGACAAGCCAGACGACACCTTTGCAGGAGATTTACAGTCTATCCTTAGGGAACCGAGCTAAGTCATCTGTGTGGAGGCGGTGCTTAAATGTTTTAACAACGACCGCGCACCGACCGTACTTTCAGACAAGGTAGTACAGGTACATATTTTTTAGTACGGTAGTAGAGTACTGCATTTTCATCCTGCCTCACCCAATAATGTCTCGTGACATGCCGTAAATCTTTCAATAGAGCCCCCGCCAATAGTGCCCCCGGGTAAGGCAAGGTTGAAAGTATTGTGCCCCCTCCAATAGTGCCACCGGGGGTAAGGGGTATGTTACGCCATGTGCCTTTTGTGGGCAAAAATAAAGTGGTAGGTACATATATATCGTGTTGTTTGGCTTTGCGGAAAATCAAACGAGGGAACACGTTCCAAAACCGTTCCACGCGAATACAAGACGAACAAATGAGCGATCGAAAGGTGAACCGCTCATTCGTTGAGACTTGAACGCTGCCTCTGTTCTGTCTTTGCTTAGCGTTTTTGAGTCGTACTCGCAATGGATGTCGCTTGTGGAGCTGCCGTTTTCCCGCAGTGAAAGACGAAGCGATTGACCTGAAGGAAGCAAGGCTTCATCGTTTTCTTGATTGTGTCATTTGTCATTTGTCGAGTTTCTGCAGGTACATACCTCGGTCCTTAGTCCACTGTCCACTGCCAGGTAAACGAGCGGGTTGGCCGTGAAGTACCAGAAGATGACAGCGTCGAGCGCGATCGCGACGTAGGGGTGGAGGTCGCGGATTGGAAAGAGAGTGACGCTGATGAGCAGACTCGAGCCGTTCAGCACGCCCACCAACAGCAGCTTCGCCTCGCGCTGGCGCCTTGACCGCTCCTGGGCTGTGCTGGAGCCTGTGGAAGCGAATGAGCGGATTTTTTTTTGCCGATTCAAAATTCATTCGCAAAACTCTCCACCGAGACTCTTGTATAGCCTTCTCAAGCCCAGCACGGCGGCGGTGTAGCAGAGGAACACGACCAGAACGGCGAGCATAAACAGCGCGTACTGGGCGGGCACGTAGTAATCGACAGTGCTGAGTAGGGCGCTGGGGGAGCTGTTGGCGTAGAGGAAGTCCGTGTGGTCGAAGTCGAAGACCATTTCGAAGCCATAGGACACGTACACGGACAGGACCGTGAAGACTCCGTAGCCGCACAAGAAGAGCTAAAGGACGCACGCGACTGATGATTGCTCTACCGAACCGAAGCGTATCATGCAGAGCACTGCGGCGAACAACAAGTCGTTCACGAGCCAAGTTGTCAGCAACAAACAAACGAGTGTGAGATTGAAGAGTGCGTATTACCCCCAGTTATTGAAACGCGAGAATTCGCACCCATATGGCGAGCATCACTCGGTCGGTCCAGATGCGCTGATACGTCGTCAGAAACAGCACTGCGCTCATTCGGTTGACGGCGATCAGCGCCTGGAGCCAAATCGTCGTGACGTAAGAGACGTCCTAAGTTGTTTTTTTTTTATGGAGAATCAATTCGGAAATCCGAACAGCGTGAGAAGCACTCACTTGAAGCAGAAAGAATAGCAGCGCGAACGTTTTCCCTCCGAGGATCGTGGTGAAACGGCGGCACAGCGACCTGTAGACGCCCATGAAGAGAGCGCAGCAGACGTCACAGGCGCCGAGGACGCGCATGAGCTGGTACATGGACTGGTTGAAGGGCTCCGTCTTTCGGCAGCGCGCCAACGTCCACAACACCGCGACGTACAGGACCAACAGGGGAGAGCTAACGATTGTCAGCGCGTCGAAGGCATCCATCGTTGGCTGATGGTGCGAGTCAGTGGCGGATCCAGGATGGGGGGGAAAGGTGGAATTCCCCCTCCAGAAATCGAAAATCTGGGGGGGGGGGAGAGGGCTGCGCCGTGGGAGGAGAAACGCGCCTAGCGAACCTACTTTTCCGTGTAAAAATTCATGTATGCAGCCGAAAATCGCAAAAATTTTCGCCTGCGCCGACGATTTTGTGCATTACTTGCGAATCAGTGACCGATTGGGTGTCCAAAACATCGCCGAAATGGGCCCAGCACCTGTAAATTTCCACAGGGTTTCCCCTTCTGCTATGGAAATCTTCCACCCTCCGAAAAAAAGCCAAAAATCTGGATTCGAAAAATCCGAAAATTCTGGATCCGCCATTGGTGCTAGTCAGGAACGGCACTGAAAGTCGAATGGTCCGAATGTGAAGCTCACTGCGCAATGGCGTCAAACGAGGAGTGAGCGATAAGGATGCAGGTGCAAAGCTGTTCTCCTCAGGGCAACCCTATTATTCCGGTGAACGGTGCTGGGAGAGTTGGGGGGTGGGGTGAATGGTGCACCCTTTGGCCCCGTAACTTCTCGTCAAGTTGTTGCCGCCACTGCCCGCCTCTTACCCTCCTCAGAATTATTGTTTTGCTTTTGCACTGGTGTGTTTCAACGAGAATGACCAAAGAGTAGCCAATAGCGCCATCGTGACCTAACGACCCACGGACCGCTCCCATTCCCAAACACACGTCCTCCACCCAACCCACATTCAATTCTCGAGGATAAACACGGCTGTGCCCTCGGGGTTGATAATTCCGAGAAGAGCACCGCAGGTGGAGTGTGCGAGAGCAGCCACAAGCTTCAAGATTAATTGAAAGAACAAAGAACGCTTTTTGCTTGCGGCGACGTCACCTAGTGCCCACTGCGCGCCGCCTGTGCTGGACAGAGACCTACAGACTAAATTACTGCTGCGGTGCCACTATTCAAAAGAACTGGACGGCCAGCGCACTTCTGCGTCTGCGTCACCACCGTCAGTCAACTCTCTCGGTGCAACACGAGTGGTATTTGGCGGAGTGTACACTTTGCGCGAAAATGGCTCTTATAAACTTGTTTGAATCTATTCTTGAAGTATGAGCCAGGACATAACTCTTAACGGTGAGGGCGGATGGGGAGTGGGGAGACAGACTGGGGAGTCAAAGTCAACCGCGCCCCCCAACATGTTAAGCCTTTTCAACTTGCAAAGGTTGAATGGGGGGGGGGGGGGGGGGGGGCGGGGGGGAGGGGGGGGGGGTGGGGTAGGTTGTTTGGGTGGGCCTTTGTGTTTCTGGTTGTGTTTGGGTGGAGACTGGAGGCGATTGATGCGGTGGAATGGAAAAGGGGGGGTCTGGGGGGGGCGGGTAGGGGTAAAATCTGGCTGGGGGGCGGGTCCCCCCCCCCCCCCCCCTTCATTTGGTGAATGTGTTATTGTGTCAGCAATTCGACCCTTTTTGATACAGGATTATATTATCGAGATCAAACCCCCCCTTCCCACTTCCCAACACTTCCCTCAAGCCTACATGTAGTTGGGGTGGGGGGATGGGCGGAGGGTGGCCAGCCGGAGTTTTGCTCCTACCCAGCACCCAGACCACCAGAATTTTCCTGAAGTTTTCCAACTTGTCTACAATTGTACAAAGTAGCGCACTTTTCGTGTTTTTCAGTGTTTTTTTACTTCAAAACAGCTAAATAACACTATTTCTAGCTTACTTTAAAGATTTTTGACCTATTTTTGACTAAAAATGGCCTATTTAGACACTATTTAGGTACATTTTTCCTTCTGGGACCCCCTCCCTCTTTAGAGCTGCGTCCCCCCCCCCCTTACGCCCCCCCCCCCCCCAGAATGGTCTCCGACCCTCCCCCCACTTCAAAAGCCGGTTACATGTATGCCTCAAAGGTTGATTTACCATCCCAGCAGGCCAGTTAGCTGCCGCCTTTCCAGACAAGACTTTTGACCTTTTACCGAGTCTATTATAGCTTCGAACTGATAATCCCGAACGGCTGCTGAAGGACGGATTTCTCATTGCCCCTCGGGGGCCCATTACTTCCATTGCTCGGAAGGATGACGCACGACAACAAAGGCAACGCCCACCTGCGGATGCAGAGCGTGCACGCGACTGGGGGGGAGGTACAGACCACCCTAGTCTGAAGTCTACCCCCATAATTTTCAATAAGGTCTGAACACGCAGCAAAATACGACTTCGACAATGCGCGATCTCAACACTATCACTGCGCCGTCAGCTACACGCGTTTTGTCGCTGAGCAGGGTCTCTACCGGTTCCCTCTATTGGCATTCTGAAACTCACAGATAAGCGGTTTGTTTTCGTTGTACTTTCATGGTGACTATGGAATGCTTTGGAGCGGGTAATGAGCCGTAGGAGTTGGATCTTGGCTGCCTCAGCTCCACTGCCGAGTGGGCGTGCGTCGCGGTCTTGGTCGGTTCTTTCTTGTCATCCTCCTCCACCTGCTCCTGTCCTCGCCTGAGACTCATGGACGAGCTGAAGCAGATGGCCATGCCGAAGACGAGTCGGTTGAGGTCGCTGCCGCGAGCCAGCTCCGCGTCGGCGGCCGACCGCCTCCTAGCGGACGCCGCGACGCTGAGGCTGCCGTTCCTGCCGCCCGGCGCCTTGCCCTTCGTCAGGTTCGAGCTGGCGTCGCGCGTCAGCGGCCCCAGCGGTCCGTCGTTCTCCCTGAACGCGTGCGTGCCACCCACCTATCCCGGTCGGCACCGACAAGGAGGCGCACGACTCCATGTCGAGTTCCGTGCCGAAGTCGACAATGGGCGTGGCGGCCGCGGACGGGCCGGAGGCGTGTAGCGCCCGCCGCAGCGCGCCGCGTATCTCCGGGCTGACGAAGCAGTATATGGGCAGGCGGAGCGCGCAGGCGAGCACCGTCAGCAGGGAGACGACGGTCGACAGGTGCCCGTAGAGCGCCCCGTCCCAGGCGCTCGTGAGGCTCTGCATCGACAGCAGCTCCCACGTCGTCACGGCCACGTCGAGCGCGTTCGACAGCAAATAGGTGCTGACGACGACGGCAAGCAGACGCGTGGCCGCCCGCAGACGCGCCTGCGTGGAGAGCGAGTAGCCCAGTGGTCGGCAGTTCAAGCCCCTTTAGGGGCCCCCCTGGGAGGCCACCTTGTGCTCGCTGCGGTCGAAGCGGAACAGCTTCGAGAGTCGGCCCGTCTCGCGCAGACGGCGGATGGTGAGCGCGTTGAGCGTGAAGAGCAGGCCGAACGGCAGCAGCGTGCAGACGACGTGACGCGCAAAGGAGGCGAAGATGTAGTAGGCCCGCCACTGGGAGAGACTGCCCGGCTCGACGTGGAACTCCTCGAGCGTGCCCACGCAGGTCGCGTTGTGGTGCAGCTAAACGTAATCACCTTTAGATGAGGCTGGACGCTCGCGCCGCCCAAGCGCCAATGGCTCAGCGGTAGGGCGTCGCGTCACGCGCGCTCGTGGTCGCGGGGTTCAACTCCCGCCCCCGTACACGTACTGAACCACTGAGTTCTGAATAGTGACCTTGCGACAACTCTTTTCCTTTCTTGACTTCACTGAACCAACCTCGTATTCCCAGAAGAGCCCTCCTTTGAGCAACGATGCGATACCAATCATTAGGACGCAGAAACCCAATCGGTGTCGACGAATTGAGCTGGCGAGTTTCAGTTTGTTCGTCACCTACATACACGGTATGTACTCTAGGTTCCTGTATTGTGTACCATGCATGTATGCCTGTGGAATTCGCGTGCGTGCGTGCGTGCGTGCGTGCGTGCGTGCGTGCGCGCCCTCACGAGGAATCGCTCGACGGAGGCGGCAACGATGACGTATGTGCCGGCGGTCTTGGCAGTGTTGCTGAGCGTGTAGGAGACGCTGTAGGTTCGCCACCAGGCTTGCATGAGCAGAGTGGAGCCGTTGAACTCGGCCAGTTGCAAGAGAACGACGAGAAAGAGGTAGGAGACGCAGATCGCCACGTCCAACGGAGCCAGCACAATCCAGTACAGCGCCTGCGGAAGCGTGGTGCACTCGTGGCGACTCGACACTGCAGACACATACCCTACATCCTCCAATAGTGCCCCCGGGGCACTCCTCTTTCAACCTCTCATTACCCGGGGGCACTATTGGAGTTGTATTGCGTTTCTTAGGTGATCAACAGTTCGAAGTAGCTTAAATGTCATTCATTAATGGGTGTAGCTGTGTAGCACCATTTATGCTGACCTAATTACTGCTTGATTTGTGTCTCTGTATAACGCAAATCGTATGGTATATCTTGTCCCCGGGGCACTGTTGGAGGATCTACCTTACCTGTTCGATGTACACCTTACCTGTTCGATATGTTGCGGGTAAACGTGTACATTGCTATAGCTCTGTAAGCGCGTGTATTGATGTGAAAAGCACAAGTCTGCAGTTTCCTAAACGTAAAAACTGTGAATGGGACCACTATGGTCGTTTTTTTCATGAGCTTTATGAACGATGGTTCTGTCGTCGACAGACTGTCGAACATGCATCTGTTTGTTGGCCAGAAATTGAGTTTTGACACAACAAGCACCTGGGACTTGACGAAGCTGCGACTGGTAACGAGCGCGAAGAACAGAAAGCCGTTGCTGGCGATGCCGATCCAGGAGAGCGTCTGGCCGATGGCGACCGTCAAAACGTACTGCGGCACGTACTGATCGCCCGTGAAGCATCCTGACGCGTCTGAACCCGAACAGTCTGTTCTGTTCGTCTCGTCACTGCGCCGAACACAAAAGAGACGACAAGACGGAACGCGTGATATAGCTCAGACAACTTGTTGACCGGTGCTGGGTGCGACGTGGGGAATGAGACGTGGAGACGTCATTGTGTGATGCTATGATTATGACGTCATGTAACGTGACGTGTTATGTTATGTTATGTGGTGAACGACGGCGGTGTGTAGACGCTGCACGGGCTCGTCAGGGTCATTTGAGTAAGATGGACTCACTCGGCTGCGGCGTGGTGCTACCCCAAACTGAGGAGGGCGGTGGAATGTTGAAGCTTTGATCGTCGACCGTCATTTTCGGGGGTCACCTAATGACCGCTGAGCTCGACCACAGCGCTTGGTCGTTGCATGGCCTGGCTCGATCCCGTTTCGGTGTAGCGCTCGACCACTTCCGTTCGGAGCTGTCGATGGAATGACCGGCGTCCACGTCTGGACGACCGACTAAACTGAAGCTGCTCGAATACCTGCAGGCTCGCCCGTCCGAGTGAAAGGGCGGATCACACGCGTTCCATTCGATTAATGAAGGAGGAAAACACGGGGGAGCGGACGGGCGCTGCAGCGCGACGCCGCTTTTTTAATGAGTCGGCCAGCGCCCACCCGCTGGGTTGGCCGCGGCTGCGAGCTGCATAGCTGCTTATGCAAAACACGCGAAGAGATGGCATCGCAGAACGGCCCGACTGAAAAGAGCAAGCACAGCTTTCGCTCTAGGCGCAAGAGTGTGGGTGGGCCTCTCTCGCTGATTGGCCCCCCAAATGGCTCCGCAGCGCGCCCCAGGAGAGGAAATTAAACAGTATACAGGGTGGCCCATTTATCTATCCGGAGTTTTGATCGCTTGTAACTTTGTGTTTACTGAGCAAAACGGAACAAAATTTGTACACGATACAGGTACAGGCTCAAAGTTTTTGTGCACCGAATTTCAAGAAGATCTAATGTTGGCATCGCTGGTTATGCACTTCAACGTGACCTCCGTTTTCGATCACGTAACATCCACGTTGGTCTGGTGTGACTGGCATTAGTGCTGCGTCTTCTGGCGTATTTCGGCAATGATTCTGTCAAATACGTCTACAGGGCGCTGCTTCGGCTCGGCAATGCTTACAATGTTTCTGGAACGCGCCAAACGCCCAACGTGCCAGATGTAATCTCATTTTCTGGACTGTACAGTAAATCCAACGAAAAAGCGCGCTCATCGGATAAAATCGCTCCATTCTGGCACATCGCATCAGATTTTCTTAAAAATCGGCGCACAAAAACTTTGAACCTGTACCAGTATCTGGTACAAATTTGGTTTCGTTTTGTTCAGTAAACGGAGAGTTATCAGCGATCAAAACCCCGGATAGATAAATGGGCCACCCTGTATTTGTCGCGCTTGCGATGGGCTGATGCAAGTTGCGTCACCCGGACAACGGCCGTAGGGTATTGAACGTCGATGGTTTCTCATCGCGACCAATAGCGCTACTGTCTCTGCCTCCGTTTACGTTGCTGCACCAAGTCCATTGGTTGGGTCAGAAGGACGCCGAACGTGGCGAAGTGCACTTGAGAATAGTTCGTTCGTCAGCGGATCGGTAGCTAGCGCACAATCTATCGATCTTTAAGGCTGTGCCTGCACAGAAATTGGTGCCGAAACCGGAGCTGTCTGGAGGTGCGAAACGAGCCAGTGAATAGTAAAATATAATCCGTTGCATGGACGAACGAACAACGGGCACCTTGCTCGGCCGAATGACGCGCGGTAGCGAATGGCGATGGCGTCGCACTCGCAAGCGGCCGCATAAAAATAGGAAAACTACAGTCAATTGTGTAAATAAAATCTGCAATCGGCACGATCGAGTCGGCTCGCGGCCGGCTCGATCCCCCTTATAAGATCGTGCCGCTGCGAGCCGCATGTTGAAGGATAGGCCTGCCATCCCACCCACTCAGTCGCTACGAGCCGCGCTCGCGCCGCGGGAGTGCGTAGATTGCGGAGTGGGCCGCGGCGCCTTGTCCATTCTCCCACGCCCACCGCCTCCCTCCCTCCCAACTGCTGGCCGCTACGACGCTCGGTCCTGCAACACACGTTGTGTGTGTTACATGGCAAACGTAAGACACTGCGTGTATGACTCCCGCGGCGCGAGCGCCGCTCGTCGTGGCTGAGTGGGCGGGATGGCAGGCCTATCCTTCACCATGCGGCTCGCAGCGGCTCGATTCTATAAGGGGGATCGAGCCGGCCGCGAGCCGACTCGAAAGTCGATTTTATTTACAAAATTGACTGTAGCAATCCTCTCTGGCAGGGAACTGAGTCCGAAGGAAATGGGTTTACCCCCTGCCGTAATTTTTTGAGAAGCGTCAACGGTATAACAAAGCCAGGGTTATGATGACACTCAGCAGCAATGCACAAGTCTGTCCATTTCCTCGGCGCTACAATTGTATAGCTGAGACGCACATGTTGTTGCAATTCGTCTAAGAAATGCATTAATGGGATACAAGCTCAAAATGTCACCCCAATTCAACTCCAATTTCAATGAATGCTTTATTTTGGGCGGAGCAGGAGCTACAGGCTCACGATCAAGATAAAAAGCTATATAGAACTGCTGTGCCCCGAAATGAAGTCTCCAGGTTGTGACACCGTGAAGAGGGTTTAGGACTATTTGGCGCGGACTTTTTGGCGCGTAACTTTTTGGCGCGGACTTTTTGGCGCGGACTATTTGGCGCATGGGTAGCGATGTCACCAAAAATTGCTCATGAATTATTTTTTTAATTTTTAATTATTAAAAAATTCCAAATAATTTTTAATTTAATTTTTAATTATTAAAATATTCGAAATAATTTTTTATTTAATTTTTAAAAGTTAAAGAATTCTGAAGAATTATTTAGATTATTTAATTAACTAATTTTTTAACTGGGTATTTTTAAAATGTGCATTTGGGATGCATGTACATACTTCGGTGGTAGTATGCATGCATGCAAGAATGCAACCAATCCATGCCCATCACCTTGGGGCTCCTGTGAGGTCATCTACTGTAAGGTGGAGGACCCCAGTACACCTTCTTCAAGTGCAAGCAAGTCTTCAATGAAGTGGACTCCTACACATTGAAGAAGGGAAGTACATGTACCGGTATATGGTATCTGATGCGGTGCGCGCATGGCAATGCATTGTGCATGTCACGCCTCAATGCTTGCGCGCAAGGTCCTGGGTTCGATTCTTGATGGACCCACTAGACCGAGGACTTCCCATTCGATGGATTTTCTCGTGCCATCGCTGCCCTAGAGTATAGATGGCGTTCTTCAGAAGGTCTTTGGCTAATTGCGCGGCTCCAGACAGGAAGGCGTCATGGATATGGGTCTGCTATATGGGCCATTGACGGCCTCATAGCGTTGCCTCTAATCCAACAAAGCAACACGCCTCAATGAAGTAGAATTAAGCCGTAGCCAATAAGCCACTTGAATTAAACTACCGAGCGAACTTTGAATTTACCAATGTGTCAATTGGGCTGTGAGACGGGGCTGAGTGTGGGGTGGGGCACTTAAGATTTGTGATTTTTGAGGGTTTTTATTCACTTAAGTTTCACATTCACTTAAGATTTGAGGGTTTTTGTGGCTACTTACGCGCACACTGTTGCGCACACTCTCACACACTTACTCGCACTTACCATCCAGCACACCGATCACTTCATTATACTCGATTAATTTCAATGTACAGCGTCATATGTCATGTGCTAAAAACACCACTTCCCTCCATTCCAATGTTTGCAATGGATGAGTCCATTCTAAAACCTACTGAAATGATTACAAATGAACACACCCTCCACTGAGTGTGACAGGACTGAAAGGAAAGACAATAAATTTGAAAAATAAATTTGAATAAATATGATGGCAACAAAATGCCAATGGTGGTAGAGTTAGACAAAATGAACACCAGTAATCAATGGGAAAAGACAAACTTGCCATGAACTACTTGAAAAGTCTATTAAAAAATCAATTTTGTAAGCGTGTGATTAAAAAATTGTTAAAAAAATATTGCAGAGAATTATTTATTTAATTTTTAACTTTTAAAAAATTCCAAATAATTATTTATTTAATTTTTAATTAAAAAATGTGCATGGCAGAATTATTTTTTAACAAGTTTTGTTTTTTAATGTACTTAATATATTATTTTGAATTATTTAATTAATTAAATTTTTATTTTTGGTGACATCGCTACGCATGGGACTTTTTGGCGCATGGGACTATTTGGCGCATGAGGATTTTAAGTTCAATGACTCCTGATGATAAAGAGCGGCTATGCACTTATGAAAAATTGATAATGATGATAAATGATAAGTAAAGAGCGGCTGTCCACTCAGAGTAGTAATTGTTATTGTGGGCGACCAGATCGCCTTGGCGATTGTCTGTCATGTGGCATAGATGGGACGAGTAGACGCCAACACATTCGCAGACGCGGCTGGCGCTTCTCCTCTTGTAACATGACATTGCCTCGTATTTTTGCAAATGCGAAATTGCACAAAAATCCATATAAATTCCGTTTTATAGCTGGGGCGAAAAATAGTTCGATAAAGCCAATTTCTGTGTTACTACTACATATTTTGAAACATTTTAAACGCTTTTTGCAAAACGATTGTGCAGTTATAGTTAGCAGGGGTGGTGGCAATATGTTTTGGTCCATAGACAACTCATACAAGGCTTTACAGTTTCTCCAGCAGAAAAACGCAGTCGAGTACTTGGTCACTGCAGATTTTGCTACATTGTTTACTAATTTGCCGCATAATGTCATCCAGTCCAATCTATACCAATTGGTTGATATGTGTTTTAGTAATGCCAAGAAAGACTATTTGTCTGTGGGTAGCAACGGCTTCTGTAAATTTGTCAATGAGGGTCATGGCAAGTGCTACTCAAAAATTGATGTTAAGGATTTAATTGCCACTGTGCTGCATGAAACGTTTGTTGTTTTTGCTGGTGTTCCATTCCGTCAGATCAAGGGTGTTCCTATGGGGGGAAACGCCTCTCCTTTATTGGCCGATTTAACTCTGTCCATGATGGAGTTTAATTACTGTAAAAAATACGTGCATCATGGCCTAAAGATCTGCAGGTATGTGGATGACATTTTGGTGCTCAATGAACAGGATGTGAAGCCTTTTATGGACAATATCTATCATGAATCTCTCACTCTGGAAATCACTGGTTCCGGTCAGAATGTTCCTTTTTTGGATTTGGATTTGCATATAGATGCAGGCACTGGAATTGTTAATTCTTCTGTCTTCCAGAAAACGGATCTGTTCAATTTCGAAGTGGTCCGTTATACATACATGGATAGTAATGTTCCAAGCAATTTGCATAAAGGCATTCTGATCAGTCAGCTGATTAGGATGGGTAGAATTTCAAGTTACCCTGAAGCTTTCTATAAACGGGCAAGGGACATTCTCGTAACCTTCTCTGGAAGGGGTTTCCCGACTGAATTTTTGGTTGCTTCCCTTCTAACTTTTGCATCGCGGTATAGTGCCCTCTGGGGTTCTCTGTGTGCCAGCAACTCTAAGTCCACTCTTAAGTACATACAAAAGTTACTCTCGGATGTAAACTCGCAATTGCAATAACTTTGTTCTGACTATGGTCAGTAGTAATCCAATGGTTATCTTTTAATGCCCTTTAAGCTAATGTTTTGTTCCGTTTAATTAGAACGCAATTCATACATGCTTTCTCATGCGTATCTATCTTGGATACTGTAGGTAGTGTCCGTTCTGCTACTGCCAGCTCATCGGTCCACAAAACTCGTTTAACAGAATTTGCCAAGAACTTTGGGGGCTGATCTTGGGAACTCAGCACGCCCACACTCATAATGGCACCGGCGCTTTCTCCAACGTAATTTTCTTTTTGGTTTGGATTTTTGGAGTTTGCTATTTGAGCTCCTTTTTGTTTTACAATAGCAGATGGGGTCCACGTCTAAGTTCTG
>JASAMY010003171.1:0-19708 GCA_030248085.1 Paralinhomoeus sp. GSCO2_6 | reverse complement strand
CACCGAGGTCTCGGTCAGAGGTCAGCGCTCGTCCGATTGAACACATTCATGCAGCCTGATTGCGAATTTTTGCTGTATAATCAGCGCAACCAATTAAATTAGCCCAAGAGTTCACTACTATATTTTGTGTGCAAGTGTTCACCAAGGCGCGATATTGAAATTTTTTCCATGATATGGTTGAGCTTAAAATGTGAAACTCGGTCAGAGGGCAGCGCTCGTCCGATTGAACACATTCATGCAGCCTGATTGCGAATTTTTGCTGTATAATCAGCGCAACCAATAAATTAGCCCAAGTTCACACCTACATATGTTTTGTGTGCGAGTGTTCATCGAGGCGCGATATTGACATGATTTCCATGATGTGGTCGAGGTTAAAATGTGAAACTCAGTCGGAGGGCAGCTTTGGGTTTGTACTGTGTTTGTAAGTGCTTTTTTATGTGCCTCTTGTCGCAACTTGCTGCTGCTTCCCAGCGATTTCAACGCATGGATTCAATCGCTCCCATGAGTCAAAAGCGATTCAAAATTCGGTATTGCACTGCGTGTACTGCATGCACTTCATGCGTTGAGCGGTGTGCCATACGCTTCTCGCGATACCATTGAAACTGCGTTGGTCCCTTTGCGACGGCACGAGTCAAGCAGTCGCAATGGATTCCAGGCTGTTTACGAAGACGGCCTCGCGCGTGCTCGCCCGCAGGCTGGTGTCCGTTCGATGTGTCGTGTCGTCAGCGACGACGGCGACGGGCGCGACGGCGAGGCGGCGCGTGGAAGCGACGAGGGTGAAGGCACGAAGAAAACGGCAGGCGGTGGCGCTGCGTTGCGCGCCGCGCCAGCCGACGCCAAGGACGCTCGCAGACGAGGCCGTCACGCCACCGCCTCCGCAGCTATACGTAGGCACTGCGGGTCGCCTCGTCGACGACTTCTGCGACTGCGCGGCCTTGGCGGCGCTCACGCAACCGCGTCAATGCCGAGCGGAGCCGACAATTCCCTCCGAAGGCAACGGTCAATGCAATGCCGCGATTCGTTCCTTGGAGCACGACGACCACTGCTTGCGCGCCCACAATGACCGAGAACTGTGCAGACAGACAGTAGACATACACTGCATGCACAGCGTGTCTATGCACGGATTACACTACTTCTGCGTAGAAACGCAGACATTCATACACCTGCTGAAGCGCGTGCGCGAACGCAACACACACTATCCCAGACGTGAAGCAGTTATTATTGTGCAAGCAGATTCATGGATTCTTGGGTTGAACGCAACCAACCGATTTTCATTGCAATTTCGGAAGCACGTACATGTAAACTGGCAAACTTGGATCATACAATTGGTGGCGTGTGTATTGTACAGGCAATTCTGTAGAAATAGTGACAAAAGCAAAACTCTGATTTTGAGTACAATGCAGAATGCAATCTGGCACACTCAGCCCGTATGCATTGTGAGGGGCGCGTTGTACAGGCAATTCTGTAGAAATAGTGACAAAAACAAATCTCTGATTTTGAGTACAATGCAGAATGCAGTGCGGCACACTCGGACCTTACGCATTGAGAGGGGTGCGATGTACAGGCAATTCTGTAGAAATAGTGACAAAAGAAAAACTCTGATTTTGAGTACAATTCAGAATGCAATGCGGCACACTCGGCCCGTATGCATTGTGAGGGGCGCGTTGTACAGGCAATTCTGTAGAAATAGTGACAAAATCAAAACTCTGATTTTGAGTACAATGCAGAATGCATTCCGGCACACTCGGCCCGTACGCATTGAGAGGGGCGCGTTGTACAGGCAATTCTGTAGAAATAGTGACAAAAGCAAAACTCTGATTTTGAGTACAATGCAGAATGCAATCTGGCACACTCAGCCCGTATGCATTGTGAGGGGCGCGTTGTACAGGCAATTCTGTAGAAATAGTGACAAAAGCAAAACTCTGATTTTGAGTACAATGCAGAATGCAGTCCGGCACACTCGGCCCTTAGGCATTGAGAGGGGCGCGTTGTACAGGCAATTCTGTAGAAATAGTGACAAAAGCAAAACTCTGATTTTGAGTACAATGCAGAATGCTATCCGGCACACTCGGCCCGTATGCATTGTGAGGGGCGCGTTGTACAGGCAATTCTGTAGAAATAGTGACAAAAGCAAAACTCTGATTTTGAGTACAAAGCAGAATGCAATCTGTCACATTCAGCCCGTAATCATTGTGAGTGGCGCGTTGTACAGGCAATTCTGTAGAAATAGTGACAAAAGCAAAACTCTGATTTTGAGTACAATGCAGAATGCAGTCCGGCACACTCGGCCCTTACGCATTGAGAGGGGCGCGTTGTACAGGCAATTCTGTAGAAATAGTGACAAAAGCAAAACTCTGATTTTGAGTACAATGCAGAATGCAGTCCGGCACACTCGGCCCTTACGCATTGAGAGGGGCGCGTTGTACAGGCAATTCTGTAGAAATAGTGACAAAAGCAAAACTCTGATTTTGAGTACAATGCAGAATGCAATCCGACACACTCGGCCCGTATGCATTGTGGGGGGCGCGTTGTTCAGGAAATTCTGTAGAAATAGTGACAAAAGCAAAACTCTGATTTTGAGTACAATGCAGAATGCAATCCAACACACTCGGCCCGTATGCATTGTGAGGGGCGCGTTGTACAGGTAATTCTGTAGAAATAGTGACAAAAGCAAAATTCCAATTTTGCACAATTTGCACAATGTATGTTAAGGCATCTGATTTCAATGAGCTTTAGGCCACACAATCAATGTCTCTTTGGTCCCCGCCCTGCCATGGCTCACATGCCAACGCCCGCAGCATGGGATGCTTGAGCGCATTCGTGCCAAAACTACCATATGCCTGGAAGCGCCAAAGCGGAACGTGTGCGTTTGGGCGGTTGAGATTGTGCACGGCTTTCACAGTGGCGTTCTGCGTGTGCGCCCTGCACTTTATGCGTTGAACGGCGTGCCATCCGCTTCTCGCACTGCGGTGGAGCTGCGTTGGTCTGGTCGGTCCCCGTGCGTCGACATGAGGCCGGTAGTCGCAATAGATTCCAGGCTGTTTACGAAGACGGCCTCGCGCGCGGTCGCCCGCAGGCTGGTGGTGTCCGTTCGATGCGTCGTGTCGTCAGCGACGACGACGACGGGCGCGACGGCGAGGCGGCGCGTGGAAGCGACGAGGGTGGAGGCACGAAGGAAACGGCAGGCGGTGGCGCTGCGTTGCGCGCCCCGCCAGCCGACGCCAAGGACGCTCGCAGACGAGGCCGTCACGCCACCGCCTCCGCAGCTATACGTAGGCACTGCGGGTCGCCTCGTCGACGACTTCTGCGACTGCGCGGCCTTGGCGGCGCTCACGCAACTGCGACGAGTGTCAATGCCGAACGGAGCCGACAATTCCCTCCGAATTCAACAGTCAATGCAAGGCCGCGATTCGTTCCTTGGCCGACGACCACTGCTTCAGCGCCCACAATGACAGAGAACTGTGCAGACAGTAGACATACACTGCATGCACAGCGTGTCTATGCACGGATTACTATTCTTCTGCGTAGAAACGCAGACATTCATACAGTACACCTGCTGAAGCGTGTGCGCGAACGCAACACACACACTATCGCAGACGTGAAGCAGTTATTGTGCAAGCAGATTCATGGATTCTTGGGTCGAACGCAACCAACCGATTTTTATTACAATTTCGGTAGCACGTACATGTACACTGGCAAACTTGGATCATACAATTGGTGGCGTGTGTATTGTACAGGCAATGCTGTAGAACTAGTGATGAAATGAAAATTCCGATTTTGAGTAGAATGCAGAATGCAATCTGGCACACTCGGCCCGTATGCATTGTGAGGGGCGCGTTGTACAGGCAATTCTGTGAAAATAGTGACGAAAGCAAAATTCCGATTTTGAGTACAGGGTGTATCAAAACTATATGCTCCCCCCCTAGGGAAATACTGGTTTGACGGATTTAGCTGAAATTCAACATAGATGTAGGCCCAACAAAAATACATGACCAAATAAAATTTCATGCAAATCAAACAACCGAGCGTCGAGATATAAGCGATCATCCAAGGTACAGTGAAAAATCTTGTCAGTTTGCGTAAAAAATATTACGGCGTGTTTTATGGCAACAATTTTTCGTTGAATGGTAAACAATTGTTTTAAACGAGTGTCGAGTGCCATGTCGCGCTTACGAAAGATTAACGACCAAGTGAGAAAGACCAAGTGGGTCTCTTCGATGAAGCGGCTGCAGTCACCTGCCGAATGGCTCGCGACGCAGGTGCACAGTTCATCACCAGAAAATGGGTGGCTCAGAAGCTGAAGCGATCGGAACGATGGGTCACCGAGCACTGGGACAAAGAGCTGCATGACTTGGCCATCACGGATCGATCCGACGGCGGCCGACCACTGCTGATGCGTCAAGAAACGGGTCAAGTGGTGACAAAAGCAAGATTTTTCACTGTACCTTGGATGATCGCTCATATCTCGACGCTCGGTTGTTCATTTGCATGAAATTTAATTTGGTCATGTATTTTTGTTGGGCCTACATCTGTGTTGAATTTCAGCTAAATCTGTCCAACCAGTATTTCCCTAGGGGGGAGCATATAGTTTTGATACACCCTGTACAACGCAGAATGCAATCTGGCACACTCGGCCCGTATGCATTGTGACGGCCGCGTTGTACAGGCAATTCTGTAGAAAAAGTGACGCAAGCAAAACTACCATTGTTCACTTCACTGTGGACGGACTGTGCACTGAAGCCATTGTCGACCAATTAATTTCTTTTCGCTGATGCTTAAAAGAAGTTCCTACAATGTGTATGTTTAAGCATCTGAGTTCCATGAGCTTTAGGCCGCACAATCAATGGCTGCCACGGTTAGCGCCGCGCCATGGCATGATTCTAGGCGCCGAAGGAGAACGTGTGCGTTTGTGCATCGCTTACACCGTAGCGTTGTGCGTGTACTGCGTGCACTTTCTGTGTTGAACGACGTGCCATCCGCTTCTCGCAATGCGGTGGAGCTGCAGTGGTCTGGTCGATCCCCGTGCGTCGACATGAGGCCGGTAGTCGCAATAGATTCCAGGCTGTTTACGAAGACGGCCTCGCGCGCGGTCGCCCGCAGGCTGGTGGTGTCCGTTCGATGCGTCGTGTCGTCAGCGACGAGGGCGACGGGCGCGACGGCGAGGCGGCGCGTGGAAGCGACGAGGGTGGAGGCACGAAGAAAACGGCAGGCGGTGGCGCTGCGTTGCGCGCCGCGCCAGCCGACGCCAAGGACGCTCGCAGACGAGGCCGTCACGCCACCGCCTCGGCAGCAACGTAGGCACTGCGGGTCGCCTCGTCGACGACTTCTGCGACTGCGCGGCCTTGGCGGCGCTCACGCAACCGCGTCAATGCCGAGCGGAGCCGACAATTCCCTCCGAATTCAACAGTCAATGCAAGGCCGCGATTCGTTCCTTGGCCGACGACCACTGCTTCAGCGCCCACAATGACCGAGAACTGTGCAGACAGATAGACATGCACTGCATGCACAGTGTGTCTACGCACAGATTACTATACTACTGCGTAGAAACGCAGACATTCATACAGTACACCTGCTGAAGCGTGTGCGCGAACGCAACACACACTATCCCAGATGTGAAGCAGTTATTGTGCAAGCAGATTCATGGATTCTCTGGGTCAAACGCAACCAACCGATTTTTATTGCAATTTCGGCAGCACGTACATGTAAACTGGCAAACTTGGATCATACAAATGGTGGCGTGTGTATTGTACAGGCAGTGCTGTAGAACTAGTGATGAAAGCAAAATTCCGATTTTGAGTAGAATGCAGAATGCAATCTGGCACACTCGACCTGTATGGATTATGAGGGACGCGTTGTACAGGCAATTCTGTAGAAATAGTGACGCAAGCAAAAATACCATTGTTCACTTCACTGTGGAGTGTGGACGGACTGTAAAGTGAAGCCATTGTCGACCAATTCTTTTCGACTGGGGCTTAGCATCGCTTTCACGGTGGCGTTCTGCGTGTGCTTCTTGCACTTTATGCGTTGAACGGCGTGCCATCCGCTTCTCGCAATGCGGTGGCTGCGTTGGTCTTGTCGGTCCACGTGAGTCGATATGAGGCCGGTAGTCGCAATAGATTCCAGGCTGTTTACGAAGACGGCCTCGCGCGTGGTCGCCCGCAGGCTGGTGGTGTCCGTTCGATGCGTCGTGTCGTCAGCGACGACGGCGACGGGCGCGACGGCGAGGCGGCGCGTGGAAGCGGCGAGGGTGGAGGCACGAAGAAAACGGCAGGCGGTGGCGCTGCGTTGCGCGCCCCGCCAGCCGACGCCAAGGACGCTCGCAGACGAGGCCGTCACCCCACAGCCTCCCAAACGTTGTGTGTACGTCGCCGACCGTCGCCGACGACTTCGGCGACGGCGCCGCCGAGCGACGGCTCCCCCGCGAAAAGCAACGCGCGACGCGCGTCTAGGCTGAGCGGCGCGGACAACTCCTGCGCGCGGAGCCGATTAAGCAGGAATGATATTTGTACAGCTTAAGCGGTTGAATTCAAGAGAAGGCAATGAATGCAAATGTCGCTCAAAATTGTTTCAACCTTTGGCTTCTTTCAACCTTTGGCACTATTGGAGAAGCGGGTACTATTGCAGAGGAGGGCACTATTGGAGAATGCACGGTATGCCGCTATTCTAATCGCACACTGGTGTCGAATTCGTCCGAGCTTCGCCCGTCAGTACAACTGCAGTCAGAAACGCAACTCGCTCGTCACTAGCAGACGCGCGGCACAAGATCATGTATGATGCAGTGGGTCGGCCTGGGTGCTGGGGGAGGGCTGCTCAGCTGTAGGTGCAGCCGACGGTGAGGCAGAGCGTGGCCGTGGTCACGGCGGAGCACTTGACCATCAGGCCCGTGAAGCTGCATGTTGTCGCGTCCGAGAGGCTGCCGCAGTCCAGGTAGTTGGTGCCTGCCGCCGCCGCTGCCGCCCCATCCATGATCACCGTCTCCCCGCCGGCAGCGGCGATTGCGCACGTGCCTGAACGAGGTGCGCTGCTTCCTTCGCGAGTCGCGACAACTCGGCAAGAGAGGCAACACGAGTGCGGGCTCTGCAGAAGAGTGGCGGCACTGCTATGGCTGTAGCTTTTGTTGCATACATGTAGTTGCATAACAATTCCAATTTGGTTATACATGTAGGAACATAGGTACCACTTTAAGGTGCCCCTATTTCTGATATAAAGTGGTACTTGTTTAATTTCAACTGACCATTTGCCCAGTGCGATGCTTATTGAAGGCGGAATAAGGACGTAGGGGGAACGGGGGGGGGGGGCGAGGGAAGCTCCGAGCGGTGCCGACCAGAGGCGTCTATAATTGGAACTTTATGGTGGGGAAACACCTCTGTCAACGTTAAAAAGTGTTGTTGCAATATACGCACATCATATGTACTTCATGGCTCCAATCGGTGGCAATTGTTCGACATACCAGAAGTGCCACTGCAGGCCAGTGCAGCAGGCACCATAAGGCACAGCAGCGCTCCAAGCACCACCGACAAACGCATCTCCACCGCTGTCGATTTCTTTTCTTCTGTTCAGCGCCCGCGCAGCACTCTCTACGGAAAAGTCTGCGAAAGTGAAAAGGCCCGAGAACTTTTGAACTGACGAACGACTGCGACGGACACCCTAATTTGCTAGGCGTGGCCCGGAGAGTCACGCCCCCCAGCGCGGCTCTCTCCTAAAGTGCCACCTGCCAGTAGCAGCGCGCAGTTTTTCTTAGACACGCACACATACATCCACATACTTCCGAAAGTGAGCGCTTGCCGACTCGCAAAGAACAGACAGGTGGCATACGGGCAGCAGGATGCGCCTCCAACTGGGCTGCGGGCTTCTTCTCGTCTGCGGCGCCGTCTTCATCAGCGGCTGCGGCAGCGGCGGCGGAACTACAACCAGTGAGCCGGCTACTCCCTGTATATTGTCGTGCGTGTCCCTTGCACACTGCTGTCATGCGCTGAAAGCCGCAACAAGGCGAAGGTACAGGCTTATGCATCGTCCTGCCCAAACACCGTCTGATGACCAATGACACCTCTCTTCAGAACTTTCGGATGTTGCAATTCGGATTTTACTATGTTACTATTAGAAGACGTTTGTTACCGTACCGGATGGGAACAAACATTTTTTTCAAGTCTCAATACAGTTCGGTCTCTCTTGATGAGCGGTAAACTGAAATTCCATGCCAAAAAAACAGCGACTGAAGAAAACGAGTACAAGGCTAGAGATTCTCAAGAGTGGGCAGCGCCGCGCTCTGCCAAAAAATTGTGCCAACAAATTAATTCTAATTACATTTTTAGTTCGAGGTCATCCACAATGGGTCGGCGCCTGATAAAAGTCGTCAGAAGATACAGTAGTCTCACACTGCCTTGGGTTGTTCGCTCTTTCACCCCCCCCCCTCCTCCAATCCAAACCTTCAAACCCTCAGCTGTCGCATAGCAGAGTAGAAAAACAACATTCCCGCAAGTGCGACCTAACACTAGCGGAATATAGACCCACCTTGAGACCCCTGAGGAGCCTCTGAAGAGCGTGAAGGTTTTAGAGACGATGCGAATGAAATGCGACCAATTTCCCCATAGCGTATGTATGTCGACTGCGCGGGCTGTGCCTGTAGCGCGGCGGATGTTCAGAGACGTGCTCGGGCACGGCGACGGGCTGGCTGAACACGGCCGACTGCACGGCCGCGACGGGCGGGCTGCAGGTGGTCACGAAGCCCGAGTGCCTCGAGTACGCGGGCGTGCTCGACTGCGCCGTGCTCACGGACGCCGCCACCTGCACCACCAGCATCACCACCGTCAACGGCAACGAAGCCGTCTGCAAGTTCGCCTGACGGATTGGCCCCTCAACCGATCCGAGCTGTCCCAGAGAAATCGTCCCCTCTCGTCTTGTAGGGACGCGAGTGTGCCCGTTCGCAAACGTGTTCGTCACAAAGGAGTGTCGCTTGTGGGAGACTGGCCTGTGTACCAACATGTGCAGCTTTCCGATTGGCGCGTTTACATCGAGCACTGTTTTCTAATACAGAGTAATTCTAGGGGTAGCTACATATTACCGCTAGCTACATATTACGGATTTATTGTCGCAAAACCAAACAAGTGCATCCAGTATACAGTGAGAAATGCTAATAACGTAAATCCTCCAATAGTGCCCTGCGACACTATACTTTCAGCCTTGACTTACCCGGGGGCACTATTGGAGGGGGGGGAGCTGTATGCTTGCAACCTAAAAATTTTGAATGGCAATGCTAATTTCGCAGTCAAAATTGACAATTTTTCGGTGATTTTGATCACTCCTTTCCCATTCAATGGTTGATTTACCGTTAATAGTAGCTGAAACGAAGTATTATTTAAACTTAATTCTAAGTTTTTCGCGATATTTCAACTTAAACCTCCAAAGTTTGAAAAAGCAGTGGAAACTAATCTTTTTAGATAATCACGCAAAACCCACCGCACGCCATCTAAGCAGCTTTAGCCTGAAATCGACTCTCCTTGTGTTGAAAAGCGCTCGATCAGTGCGTGCGCTAGCAAAATAATGTAGCAGCTAGTCGAGTAACTGATGCAAACATTTGGCAGCGCATTGTTCAAACGATAATGTCGACATCCTTAAGGAACACGTTTTTGTCACAGCGCGTACTATTCGGTTGCGTACTGTACCATTGTGCCCTCCCTTTGTAGCTGTCCGCCGATTTCCTGGCTCCCGCTTGTAGACATAACACGTCTTTCGAAAAAAATTCTCGCGTTGCTATCTCGGTGTGGTGAGGCCACCATGAGCCACACACCCAACGCAAACGTACCCGTGACGCCCCGCATAAGCAATTTACTAAGAATACTTTCCACTGCTTTTTCAGGAGGTTTAAAGGGGGGGGGGCTCTAGTTTCCAAAATTTTTGAGATGGTGATGTGGTCAGCTGCGGCACACCCCTGGGAATCACGTGACGTTCTTACTTTTCCAACTTAATTCTAAGTTTTTCGAGATATTTCCACTTAAACCTCCGAAATTTGAAATCTCAGAGTGTCGTAATCTTTTTAGCTAATCACGCAAAACCCACCGTACGCCATCTAAACAAAGCTTTAACCTGAAATCGACTCTCCTTATTCTGAAGAAGCGCTCGATCCGTGCGTGCGCTAGCAAAATATAGTCGCAGCTAGTCGAATAATTGATGCAAACATTTGCCAGCGCATTGTTCAAACGATAATGCCGACATCTTTAAAAGAAACACGTTTGTGTCACAGAGCGTACTATTCGGCGGCGCACTGTACCCACTGTGTCCCCCCCCCCCGCAGTAGCTGTCCGCCGCTTTGTCCGTCCGCCTGGCTCTCGCTTGTAGACATTAAGACGACTTTCAAAAAATTTTTCTTGCGTTGCTATCTCGGTGTGGTGAGGCCACCGTTCTCTTTATTGATAAACACACGACACAGTTCGCAAAAACTGTACCGGGGGTACCAAGTGCCAAGGGGTGGCGCATCTATTGTAAATTGATACTCTAGGGTGGGACACCCTGTACAAGGGGCAAAGTGCACTGTGTGTGGCGTTGAAAATGCAGGACCGGTTTCTCCGACCCGCGATGCTGCGCGGGTCGGTCGTTCGCCTCGGCTGACGCGGCGGCGAGACAGTGAGGGAGGTTGGTGGTGCCAGGGACGGCAAAGCGATGGCACAATCCGAAAGCGCCGCTTAGGCTGTGAAGGCTGTGCAGTTACACAGTGCCCAGCACCGCTACTCTCTCTCTGACGCGTCCCCATTTCACAACGGTAGCGGTTTTCTCCAACAACGTCTTAACGTGGACAACTTAGCAACAACGCGTACGTACGAGTGGACGGTTACTTTGCTGACTAAAGTTTCGCTATGCTTTCTATAAAAAGCGAAAGCAATCTAACGCCTCCTCGGCTGAGTGCGCTTCTCTGCACTTTGCTGATGTGTCATGATCAAGCAGTGACCGCTGTATGGCATGCAGTGACACTATCTCAAGCTACTGACCTGCCAAGGGAAGTAAGGGACGTCGTGCGTGCGAGCGTGACCGCGTGCGAAAAAGAAAGCTGTTCCAGGAGGCGCCCGTGATGCTCATTCCGACGATGAACGGGGGGCGCCGGCCCAAAATGTGTATGCGAGGCCCGTTCCTGTGATTTGCGCAGACGGTGGCGTTTATTTGTTCGCAGGCGTCGCCAGCTGTAGACGGGTACATTCGCCATCTGAGGCTCGCATTCACTTCTCGTCAAACTGCAGCCTCGAGAAAATCCTCATTGCGCACGATGCGTCGCCAACAGTGGACGAGACGACGCTTATGATTTACCTTACGAACACAAAGGTGCACTATTCTTTCTATACGTACATGTATGTACATAAGTACCGTAAATCCTCCAATAGTGCCCCCGGGGCACTATTTTTTCAACCTCTCCTTCCCCGGGGGCACTATTGGAGGGGGGACACTATTGGAGGGGGGCTTTTATTATTTCAACCTAAAAATGTTGAACGGTAATGCTAGTTTCGCTGTCAAAATTGCCAATTTTTCGGTGATTTTGATCACTTTTGCCACATTTAATGGTTGATTTATCGTTAATAGTTGCTGAAACGTACTATTATTGGTTAGTAGTAGTGTGTATACACGATATAAATGTACCTACCACTATATTTTTGCTCATAAAAGGCACTTGGCACAACATACCCCCTTACCCCGGGGGCACTATTGGCGGGGGGGCTCAATTATTTCAACCTTGCCATACCCGGGGGCACTATTGGAGGGGGAGGCACTATTGGAGGGGGGGGGGGGTTGTATTGGAGGATTTACGGTACCTCATGCCCCTTCAAATTGCGGCATTGGGTCTGTATTACCGTAGATCCTCCGATGGTGCCCCAGGGCATTGTACTTTCAACCTCTACTTACCGGGGGCAGGGTCACTGATTGGAGAGGTCCACTATTCGAAAGGGGGCAATATTCTTCTTTCAACCTCATAATGCATATTTGGTAAAGTGTGTTCAGCATTCAGCAACACACACACACACACACACACACACACACACACACACACACACACACACACACACACACACACACACACACACACACACACACACACACACGCACGCACCAACAAGCACGCCACGCACGCACGCACGCACGCACGCACGCACGCACGCGCGCGCGCACGCACGCACGCACGCAGCACGCACGCACGCACACACACACACACACACGGCACGCACGCACGCACCGCACGCACGCACACACACACACACACACAGCACGCACGCACGCACACACACACGCACGCACGCACACACGCACCCACTCACGCACGCACGCACGCACACACACACACACACACACGCGCGCGCTTTTTTCTCAGACGTTGTCAGCCGCAACCGGGGCAACAGAGACGCTGCCCTGCTTCTTGCAAGCGCGAAGGTCGCGCACCCCTGGAGCCGGAATGGGCATCTTCACGACGACGGCTCTGACACGCGGCCTTCTCTTTGGACCCTATGCTGTGCGTGAGCGTGCACATACCGTAAAACCTTATAGTTAGCCACTGCGGATAAAACAAAAATGGTACATTGCGGCGGAAAGAGGGGGGGACTGATTATCGGAGTGGGAGTTGACTCCTAAAGATGGCTATACCATCTTTATAGATCTTTATATATCACTTTGGGCCCACAAAGCGGTATATCAAAGATATATCAAAGATATGTACCTACTCAAGAAATCGAGTACTTTTTTTGTTTTGGATACAAGGTGACCGAGACCGATAACCGGATGATTATGAATTGGCCTTCAACCAATTCAGTACGGCGCCGCAAGCAGCACTGTAGTAGACTGGAGCCGCGAAGAACGCCAAATGCAATGAGCTAAAATTGGCCAAAATTCGATAGTGAAAAGGTCACGCACGCCAGAAGGAACAGTCTTTTCAGGGTGCCAACGTTCCGACCGCAGAAATTCGAGACAACATAAGGACCTGGGTCAACAGAGTGAGTGCCTACCGTAAACCCTATAATTAGCCCCCCCCCCCTATAATGACCCCCCCTATAATAATACACCCTCCCAAGACCACTTTGAGTTAATAAGCCCCCCCCCCATAATTACGCCCCCTCCCTAAATGAACCATCGTCTAATTCCATGTCTGGGTGTACGTATGGTCGCGTATGTGTGTGGATGTACACGTACCGTAAATCCTCCAATAGTGCCCCCGGGGCACTATTTTTTCAACCTCTCCTTACCCGGGGGCACAATTGGAGGGGGGGCCCTATTGGAGGGGGGCTTCTATTATTTCAACCTAAAAATTTTGAATGGTAATGCTAGTTTCGCTGTCAAAATTGCCGATTTTTCGGTGATTTTGATAACTTTTGCCACATTTAATGGTTGATTTACCGCTAATAGTTGCTGAAACGTACTATTATTCGTTAGTAATAGTGTGTATACACGATATAAATGTACCTACCACTATATTTTTGCCCATAAAAGGCACATGGCACAACATACCCCTTACCCCCGGGGGCACTATTGGAGGGGGGGGGCTCTATTATTTCAACCTTGCCGTACCCGGGGGCACTATTGGAGGGGGGGCACTATTGGCGGGGGGGCTGTATTGGAGGATTTACGGTATGTGTATGTGAGAGTGTGTGAGAGTGTGTTAGAGTGTACCAGCGTGTGTGCACAGCGCCTTTTTCCCTTAAAAATCGCCTCCACGCGCCCTTTCGCCCACACATCTTCCCACTCATCGACACTTCCAGTTTCTAGGGCCCCCCCCCCTATATTTACCCCCACCCTATATTTATACACCCTCCTAGAGCTCGAACGAAAAAATTAGCCCCCGGGGGGCTAATTATAGGGTTTACGGTATATACCGTAAATAATGGTGGTCCACGTCCATTTCTTATAAAGGGTTTATTAGGGGGTTCGACAATTAAATTAGAGGGTCAGAAATTACTTTTAGAGGGTCACAAACATTAGAGGGTCAGTTTTTTGTCGATAATATTTTAGTATTGTTGTTCAGTGGTACATACCTACATGTACATACATGCTCCAGTGCAGAATTTGCGGTTCATTAACAGAATGTTGCATGATTGGCAGTTCAGTATCTGGAGAACACGAAACAAGCATTCTGCAGGGCGCCTTTGGCGGATGTGCGACGGACGGCGGTGATTCCTCGAGGAGCAATTGGATGCGCTACGTCAACGCGGCAACATGTGAGCACATGTGTACTGCGGACGATTGTACGTCTGTGTGCGTGTGCGTCTCCGTCTGCGTGCGCGCGTTAATACTAGTTTTTTTACATTTCTTTTTCAGAGCAGCAGTACAGTGTTAGGTTTGTAAACGTGCATTTCCATGCAAAAGACACTTTGGAGAAGCAATAGTTTTCTTTGCTAATAATTTTGCGTTTAGGTAGCGTATGTCTTTCGTTCGGTTGGTACCAATCGTTAGGTTCATTTGAGAGTACAACATGTACAAACCAGCGTATAGCAAATGAGCCATATAGCAAGCAAACGTCGTTTCAGTCTGGCAGGAACAAGTGCTGATCCCACTTGCATTCCCCACCAATCTCTCAATGTCGACATACAATGATCATACCTGTAGGCTGCATGGTGGGTTACATTAATTCCAATGCCACAGCATCAAGCAAGCTTGATGAGACACTGACTGAGGAGACACCACTTAGAAGCGGATACTGTGCTCCTGGGCAGGTTGGAATGGGCAAACACTGGAACGAACTTGGGGAGGTGTGTATACTACACCACCCAATTTTCACTTCATAAATTAAAAAAAAATGGACATTGCAGTTCAATCACAATTGCAGAATTGTGGAGAGCTTGTGGAATGAACGAAATGAATGAACTGCACACCATGATCACTTCGACGTTACGTCTAATTATACATGTGCAAAGTCAATTGTTTCATGTCTACTACATAATGCCAAAGGCTACACACACACGTCTCTAGTCAGAGAAATCAGGAACAGTTGTGAAGATGATCAGAAGAAGATGAAATTTCTAAGAGATCATCATGATCTCTTAGAAATTTAATGTACGCCGGTCATTCGCCCGTTGCATCAATCGCCAAGTCGCCTTTGTTGCATTGAGGCTAAACATTTACACAATTACAGTGCTGAGTACTTTTTGCTGGCGTACTCTATCTATGACGTACCCCCAGGCCCAACCCCACTTAAATCAAGAGATTGGCAAAGGCTACAGGTATGATATGATGGTTTTCCCTACTGGAGTTTCGCGTGCCCCACTATGCGCTACTACCTGACGACTCGAGACGTTGCAGCTGACTCTGAAATGCTCGGTAAGTGATTCTGTCGTTGACGTGCCAACTGACAAATGTAACACTGCGTGCGTGCGTGCGTGCGTGCGTGCGTGCGTGCGTGCGAGCGTGCGTGCGTGCGTGCGTGCGTGCGTGTCCTGTGCGTGTGCGCGTACTCGTGCTCGTACGCGCGCGCGCTCCAACGGCACCCCCCTCCAACGGCTCGAATGAAAAAAATAGCGCCCGGAGGGGGGGGGGTGGTAATTTTAAGGTTTATGGCATCTATACTAATTATATACTCTCGCATTTTCTTCAGTGTGGTATGGCACGGCCTATGGAGTGGCGCATGGCTGGGTGCAGAGTCTCAGGCACCCTCTGAGATCACATGCGCATTCACACCACGACTTCTATGCCGAGGTACGTGCGAGCCGCTGCAACTCAGGGCACCTGCTGCAGAGTGCTCAAAACGTGGTTCAATATGATAAACTGAGACGGACGGACGTGATGCAACTGGTTACACTGTCGCAAGAACACAACAACCATCCAGAAGAACCCTTAGTCAAGCATTATACACCAACCGACAGTCATGTCAGTGCCCTTTTGCAGGTGCAAAAGCATCAATAAACATGTGTTCCAATTGTTGAAAATCTTTGTTGTGCAGAAAAGTTAGTGAACAACTAATTGTGTACAAAGCAAACACACAGTGTGCCAAATCTATACCGATGGCAAAATGTGCCAAAGCAGCTACACACAAATTGCAAGCTCAACCCATCCAGCACAACTCTGCGCTGTGTTGCAGACTGGCAGACACATTGTGCTTTAGTAATACTAGCCGATTCAACTCAGGACTCCTGCTTGCAAAGTGCTCCAAAGTGGTTCAATATTAATATTTTCATGTACTCTGTGATGACTCATCATCAAAACAATGTGTCATAAAATCATGCTGCAAATGCTCAGTTGAGAAGCAACAATGACGAATCTGTAAAGTGCTGCAGCAAAAGCCAAAGGAAGTCAACCAATGCAACCAATGCACTTCTGCAATACAGGAAAACAGTTTACCTTTTATTTGTTGTAACGCTTTATTAATGCGTCATTACATCTCCAGTCATTACATTCGATAGTAAAAATTTGGCACTATACCATCTTTAGCAGACACCATAAATCCCATATTTAGTGGCGGCAGGCTAATTGTTTTAATAAGCCCTTCAGAGCCAGCTAATAATAATTGGCTTTTTTGTAATCTGCATGGTTGCTCACATATGTTCATGCATCGTGATCTGCAGGCGCAGCGCTGCAGCTTTCCGATCGGCTTGTGCATGCGCCGCCCACTGCGCGGTAGGCTGCTATAAATAATTGAACCGCTCAACATTTGAGCGCCATTGCAAAACTAAATAATACATTTCTTTTGAAGCTCCTTGACCGCTCTGTAGAACTCGTCAAAATTTGTGAATGGCCTCTCTTCCTCTTTGAGCGACTTGCCAAAGTGGCGCTCTCATCCTGCCTGCTTGTGCAAGGCCTTTGGACCTGGTCTAATCTAGGATCTCGGTCCGACGCTTCCGATTCCATTCCAGCGCGCCGTGGGCGGGCGGTTTTCGACGGGCTTGGGCTTGTGTCTTCCTTACGTCGTCTTTTTTGGCAAAACACAATTGTTGCGTCCGCGTCCGCTGCGTCCGAAACCTAAGCGAAGCCTAAGCCCAAGCCTAAGCCTAAGCAAAGCATAAGCCTAAGCCAAATCAAAGCCTAAGCAAAAGCCTAAGCAAAGTCTGGACTAAGCCTAAGCAAAGTATAAAATTCAGAAAGTTTTTATCGGACGCAGCAGGGGACGCGGACGCATAAATTGTTTTCAGCCGTTTTCTTTTTCGGGGAAATCCAAGTTCATTGGGTCATTGGACCGGGCGAAACGCACCACAATATTTAATTTATTACGTTTAAGGCGTCGACGATCAGTGCTCAATGCCAAGAAAAACTGAAACAACGCACCACTAAAACGCTGACACGTACACGCGCATGCGTGCGTGCGCCCACTCGCGAGTCCGTGCGTGCGTGCGTGCGTGCGTGCGTGCGTGCGTGCGTGCGTGCGTGCGTGCGTGCGTGCGTGCGTGCGCGCGTGCGTGCATGTGCGTGCGTGCGTGCGCGTGACCATGTCCATGTGCGGGCGTGCGCGCGCGCGCGCGCGTGCGTGCGTGCGTGCGTGCGTGCATGAGCGTGTTATACAAGATTTGATATAGTTAACACCTTTAAAACAAAGAAAAAATTTTTAAGTTTTTATAGAATAATCACCTGTAAATCAATAAAGTAATAAACAAAAAAGTTACAAGTATTTTTATGGCAGAGGTTTGATCCCAGGACCTCCAGAAAAGTAACGGACATTATAACCACTACACCATTGATCTGTACAGAACTGCTTTCTAAACACTTCTGATAAGTCAGAAGCACGCATAAAATGTGCTGTATTATCATATAATTTATTTATATTTGCATAACGCATGGATTACGATAGCTTCAGCAGTGCCACTCTATTTTGATGGTAAAATGTGCCAAGCAAGCTTCATACAAAATTTCAGCTCAAGCTCAATCCATCCAGCAGAACTCTGTGCTGCATTGCAGACAGAACCCACAACCAGTCATACTACTGTAGAAAAGGATAATGCTATATCTCGTGATTACGGCAGCGCGTTAGAAAACGGATGTGATATTCGTGATCACCACGGTCGATTACATATATCCCAAGCAGATTTGACACTGAATTCTCAAATTCGATCAAACGCAATTTGCATATTCAATGCGTCGTATCTCGCGATTACCGTATCGCACTGGAAAACGGATGTGATATTCGTGATCAGCACGGTCGATTACATATATCCCAAGCAGAATTGACACTGAATTCTCAAATTCGATCAAACACGTATGCGAAATTTGCATAACTCACGGATTACGGTAGTTTCAGAAGTGCCACTCTTATTTTGACGGTGAAATGTGCCAAGGCAGCTTCATGCAAAATTTCAGCTCAATCCATCCAGCACAACTCTCTGGGCTGCGTTGCAGACACACACACACACACACAGACAGACAAACATTGTGCTTTAGTAATATAGATAGATTGGTATGCAGTCCACAGTTGTCCACAGTCACAGAACACAGTTGGGCGACCAGGTCGGAAGCCGTACTGATCACTGTTCAAGCGCTGCACCGCAAACGGGCGCGCTCTCCGTTTCAGTCTATTTCATCTGACGAGCCATTGCACAGCACAGAGCCGCAAACACCTGTCAGACAGACGGACAGCACGCATTCGGTCGTGCTTGAGGTTCATAAGGGGGAGGTTGCGATATTTCAGAGGTTGGAACAGAATTTCACAAATGCAACGCAAACTCAACTAAATAGAGTCAAATTGCTCATGTTGTAATCGGTCCCAGGCTCTGACCACTGATGTCGCAGTGAGAACTGCTTGTAACAGTCCACTCCTGCCCCGTCCAACTGACGCCAAAAAGAGGCCAGTCAGCGCGTTGGTAGGTAGTTGTGAGCTGCTTCTCCCTTAAGGAAAGGTTGGGACATGCAGAGGGCAGAAGTGCATAAGGAGGAGATGGAGGAGCGCACAACTGCATGCTCCTTCTCAATTGGAGGGAACAACGTAGACTGGCAGTGCCCAACCCCAGCTACCACGAAGAACAAGTACTGAGTCTGTGACACGAAGAATGCTACATATTCTGCATTGCACAACCAGCATGGTATGTACATTATGTACCTCATATTCAGCTTGCACTGCATGTAAACTATTTTGACCGCAAAAACCGCATGTACATTGTACAGCTCCATCATTTCAGTAGCAAATCCATCATTTCAGTCAGTACATTGGAAGCACCTCTTATGCCCCTCTTGTTGGAATGGCTGTATTCGTTACGATTACAACAATGGAAAACGCATCTGAAAAAGGAGCAAGTGACCAGGATGGAAGAAATGCATGAAAAATTGCTAACCAAACGTACCGTATATACGGTATATTTTTGTAGTACATGCATACACATTAATATTATTGCAGTATTTTATTACATACGTAGTCGGTGCGGGTCTGACGCGTTGCTCTACGAATCGTCTAGCTGTACGAGTGTTGGGAAAGATGATGTTGTGAGCGCAATGTTCCGTACGTTGTTTATGTGTTAGACGGAGCTACCTGGCGGACTTCGCAGATGGCAAACCGCTGCCGCTGCCGCTGCCAGATGCCGCTGGGAGGGTCGCACAGGTAGTCTTCAAAATGCACCGCAGTACCGTTCGACTTGATGGTGACGCACTGATAGCTGCTGCTCCTGATGACGAGCTCGAACGGAGGCTGGCCGTCAACGGACGCCCAGTGGGTGCCGTTCAGCGATTTCTCGAATTTCGTGGAGGAATACTGTGAGGCGCCGATCGCAGTCCTGCGGAGGCCGGTTCGACTGGCTGCGGCCATATTTTGCTAGCGCACGCACTGATCGAC
>JASAMY010001539.1:0-19711 GCA_030248085.1 Paralinhomoeus sp. GSCO2_6 | reverse complement strand
GCGTACACCCTGATTACGCAACTCATGACATGGACAGATACTTCTAATTCTCAGAAGAGCACTCCCTCTGGCAAAGTGCAAACTGGTTAGACCCATACATGTAACTACATGTATGTACGTGTATGCATGTACTGTATGTATGTACATGGTTAGGGCCCCTAGCCGGAAGTTGCCCCTACTGAGCCCCCCCCCAGAATTTTCCTGAAGTGTTGCAAGTTGTCTACAATTTTAAAAAGTAGAGTACTTTTCGTCTTTTTAATTGTTTTTTTGACTTTAAAGCAGCTATGTAAATAACGCTATTTATAGCCTCTTTTAACGCATTATTTTTATCTATTTTTGACTAAAAATTGCCTATTTAGACACTACATTTTTCCCTTCTGGGACCCCTTCCTTCTTCAATTGAAGAGTTGTGGAAAAAAGGCGATTGCAGTGCTGGGATTCGAACCCAGGTCTCAGGGATTCCGGTCCTGAATGCTAACCGCTACACCACACTCGCACGCCTCCTATTCCACAAATCACGCATGATAAGCCAGGAGAAACGGCGGAGCCGGCATTGCCTGGCGTCAAACACCGCCCACCTAGATGTAACAATTGAAGAGTTGTGGAAAAAAGGCGATTGCAGTGCTGGGATTCGAACCCAGGTCTCAGGGAACCCCCCCCCCCACCAAATCAATCGGACTACATGGTGCTCTTGGCCAGTCGAAACGCGGACCCCCCCCAGAGTTGCAGGCACCCCCCCCCCCCCCCCTTGCATGATCGCGTATGACCCAGAATGAGTTTTACAAAAGACCAGAAATATTCCAGGGGGAGGGGGGCTGGACAGCAGAGAAGGGCGTTCAGTTTCGGCCGTGGTGGGGTGGGAGAAGAGCCAGTTGACAGATGTGTTCCATCCCCCCCCCACTCACCAGGTGCCACGTTGAGTTTGGCGAGGAGCAGCGCGATCATGGTGGCGCCCTGACTGAAGCCGATGAGACCGTCAAAGGGACCCTTCAAGGGAGACAACAACACGACACTCTCACGCACGCACGCACGCACGCACGCACTCACACACAAGGAACGCACGCACTCACACGCAAACACAGGTACTGAACAATGGCCAACTGTTTGGGCAGTATAAAGCATACGAATATATGCGTCAGGTGAATCATTTAGTGCGCCAAAGAAACTTGAAAGAAATGTTCGATGGAGAGTATTGAGTAGACACATTGTCCAGCGTTCTTCAATCCGGCATTCGCAAGTCCGCACGACCATACATATAATTGGGGTATGTACTATGTATGGGGGGACGTCACCCCTGCAGTTGGCAAGTTAGCCTTCCCCCTTTTCAACCTGTCTACAATTTTAGAAAGTAGTGTACTTTGCGTCTTCCTCAGTGTTTTTGCTTTGTCTTCTTGTGTTGTTTGTTGTGGTGTGTTGTTGTTTTGACCCATTGTTGACCATAAGTGCCCATTTAGACACCATTTTGGTACACTTTTTCCCTTCTGCCCCCCCCCCCCCTCTAAAATGGCCTACCCTCAGCATAGTCTCCTACCCCAGGTCAAAAACCTGATTACGTGTATGCGCACCATGCACGACCTACAAAAGCCACCGGTTTACCTGCACTTTGATGGTGCATACTAGTAGTTGCAGCGACTCTTTGAATCCCTCGTCCGTGTCCGTGTAGTCGGTGGCCTTGAAGTGGCGCTCCGGCCGAGAGAACCACCAACCGCGCTGGCTGGCGCACTCCGCGGGCGACAGACCCTCGATGTTGGGAATGTGCGGCGCCGTCACGAATTCTGAATGGGAAAGGGGCTGCTGCTGGCTCTCTCCCTCCCTCCCTCCCTCCCTCCCTCCCTCCCTCCCTCCCTCCCTCCCTCCCTCCCTCCCTCCCTCCCTCCCTCCCTCCCTCCCTCTCTCGTGGTGTGTTCTCAGGCAAGGACAGACGCTCAAGAGGGGGACGTATGCGGCATGGAAGTTCCATGCCGCATATGCCGCATGGAAGCTGTAAACGGGTCAGGTACAGAGGAGGATGGCATAGGTGGGCTCGGGGGAGTGGGAGGTGGGGGGGGGGGGGGGCGGGGGTCCCCCAAAACACCCATCAAACTTTTGGGTGACAATGACATTTCGCCCACGACCTTCCCCCCCCCCCCCCCCCCACCAATTCGCCCCTGCGACATGTCGCCGCCGACAAGCCGCCCCCTCCCACTGCATGTTGCACTTGCGCGCAGTTGCGGTGTCTGCTGCGTCTGCAGACGTGGCGGCAATTTCAAAGCCGAGCGTCTAGCGTCCATGACGTCGGCTGGAGATTGGGACAGAACAGAGCCAGCGAACTTTCCCAGTAAATGCGTTCGTGTGGGTGTGTGCGTGCGTTCGTGCGCGCGTACGTACACGTGCGTGCATGCATGCCTAAAGCTAGGACCAGTAGGTGCACAGGTGGAGTGCGCTGAAACAGCAGGAGGCGAAATGACGGGGAGGGGGGGAGGGTGCGAAATGTCACAGGGGCGAAATGTCGCATCACCCAAACTTTCCTAGAGAACCAAGCTAGAAGCCCTCAAACGGCACAAAAAATGTTGACATTCTTAGAGAATTTGACCATTAGTGCCATTTGAAACTTTTAGACGTCTAAATCATATATTTCGTGTAAAAAAAACAGCGTAGAGGGGCAGGATCGTCAGAAAATGTTTCAAAGAAGCAATGTAAGAGTACCTTGCCTGTTCTTTTCACTACGGCTTGCACCATGTTCAATTAAACTTCAAGCTCGCAGTTTAGTCAGTGCGAAAAAAATCGTTAAAAAAGGTGCATCTTTATAGTCGATTGGAATGTGTCTCTAAGCATGGGAAATGTAGTGTCCAAATAGGCAATTTTTAGTCAAAAATAGATAAAAATAATCCGTTAAAACAGGCTATAAATAGCGTTATTTACATAGCTGCTTTAAAGTCAAAAAAACAATTAAAAAGACGAAAAGTACTCTACTTTTTAAAATTGTAGACAAGTTGGAAAACTTCAGGAAAATTCTGGGGGGGGGCTCAGTAGGGGCAACTTCCGGCTAGGGGCCCTAACCATGTACATACATACAGTACATGCATACACGTACATACATGTAGTTACATGTATGGGTCCAACCAGTTTGCACTTTGCCAGAGGGAGTGCTCTTCTGAGAATTAGAAGTATCTGTCCATGTCATGAGTTGCGTAATCAGGGTGTACGCGTCAGCGTACAACCCTAATATGTGACGACTTGCGCGCGCGAGAATTCGGATTTTTGATCGCCTATAACTTTTGATTGGCTGAACCGATTTCGGCGCGTTATGGCTCAAAAGAAGCGCATTCATCGGGGGACCGTACGTGCCACAGCGCGTTATCTGGGGGTTATCCTCCCCCTACTATTCTTTCAACACCCACCCACCCCCCAGAATTTTCTCAAGGGATTTTCATCCTGTCTAAAGCGATAAAAGTGAGTAAACGTTGGTGTTTTTCAGTGCTTTTCAGTGTTATGTGACCATAAAAGAGCTAAATAACACTGTTTAGACCCTATTTGTACATTTTTCTACCAAAATTACCAGCATAAGTAAAAAACCCCCACTTTTTGCTCCACCTCCATGGCACTTACCTGTAGCCGAGTCAGAGCGAGTGGTGGTGGGGTGGGGGGAAGGGGGTTGGCAAATTGGGGGGGGGGGGCGCGGTTTGGAGCAAAAAGTGGGGGGGTAGCCGACCATTTTGACTTATAAAGTTATAATGGTTCTTTTTTGTTACAAAAGGGTCAAAATAGAGTTTTAATGGTGGCATTTAGCTGTTTTATGGCCATATAACACTCAAAAGGATAACCAACATTTACTCACTTTACTTTTTTCGATTTTGACGGGAAAAATTCTGGGGGGTGGTGGTTTGGGTGGGTGTTGTAAAAATAAGTTACAGTTATGCAACCAAATGTCCCCCCCCCCACTCGGCCAGGCCAGGGTACAACGTACAGGCACTGGCGGATCCAGGATTTTCTGACAGAGGGGGGAGAAGGTCACCGCACAAACTACACTACAATGGAATAGACAAAAATGACGGAATTTTTTAGCTCCCTTACGAATCAAACGTGAGTTGGAAGAGAACCACAGCGCCGCAGGCGAAAATTTTGCGCTTTTAAGTGCCCTAATCCAACGAAATCGTAAAAATCTGCCTATTTTCCCCTTGTGCTCGCCCTTCTTTCCTGCTTCTCCCCCTGATCTCTCCCCCTCCTTCCCCCCAAATCTGAGCTGACAGGAGGGGAGACCCCCCTCTCCCCCCCCCGTCTGGATCCGCTAGTGGTTACAGGTATGATACCATAAGCCGCCCTTCACCGAAGTGAATCTGAACTGAAGCCCCCCCCCCACTCGACTAGACCCCCCATGGGCTTCCACCTGTGGGACGTCCGGGTCAAGGTTCCGCTCTCGTCTCCGAGGAGTCGGAGGATCACGAGGCCTTGATCCACGTGCAGCCTCGACTGCCTATCAACCCTCGGCAGAGGGAGGGCAGACCAACGCCACAGACCCGGGGCAACCGCCCCTTCCATGCCGCCCTTCGGCGGTCATGGCTTATACACACACTAGACCCCCCATGGTAATTTTCGAAATTTGGTGCTCGCTTTTTGAAAACACTGCAGTTGAATCAGCCTGCATTCCATGTACCCTATGTGTTTTGCACGTAAGTATATCTTTGTAAATGCTTCAACCGCTGTATTTATACTTGCTGTGCCACCATCCATTCGGTCGAGTTATCAATCCAGTCAATCTATGTACTAACCAGGGCGATGAATTGTGGGCAGTGTTCGAGGACGCGTTGACGCTGAGGCACGAGGGCGGCCACTGCGTGCCGCCTCTGTCGGCCGCCCTCAAACCGAAAGTTATCCAATTCCTCCACAATTTCCGGGGACAGACACCACCCACTCTCGTGGACGGAGAGCGGCCCAGCCAAGGAAGAGGCGTGCTAAAAGGAGATGTGTCATGTACCCAGGGTTGCATAAAAAAAATTTCAAGTTTTTTTTTTAAATTAAAAAATTTTTTTTTTAATTGACTTAGGAGCCATCATTGGTGCCAAATACCTGTACTATAAGATACTTTTAGCCTATTAGAGTGTCAAACACAAGTACTAGTGCTTCCCTAAAGCCTTTAGAAGCGTATTTAGCATCGTTTTAGTCAAACTAGAGGCGCGCGCGGCCTTCGGCCGCATGTATACATTAAGGCATGAAGCAATTGATTTTGCATATGATGTCAACGTGATCATAATGCGCAAGGATATGCGTAGCTTTGTCCTTTGCTTGTGTGGGCGAGTGTTCCTTAGGACAGTTCTCAACATTGAGGGACCCAAACTCCATGTTCCCCCTTTGTCCATGGGGGCGTGCACCCCGTTGACAGAAATTGGCCCAAATTCTGAGTTCCTCTGTTGATCGTGAAGGCGTGCACCCCATTGACAGAAACGGGCCCAAATTCTGAGTTACTCTTTTTATCGTGAGGGCGTGCACCCCATTGACAGAAATTGGCCCAAATTTTGTGCGTGAGGTGCACATGCACGTGTGTGTGCATGCGTGCACGTGCGTGCGTGCACATGCATTCGTGCGTGCGTGCGTGCGTGCGTGCGTGCACGTGCGTGCGTGCACGTGCGTGCGTGCGTGCGTTCACGTGTGTGTGTGTGTGTGTGTGTGTGCGTGCGTGCGTGCGTGCGTGCGTGCGTGCGTGCGTGCGTGCGTGCGTGCGTGCGTGCGTGCGTGCGTGCGTGCGTGCGTGCGTGCGTGCGTGTACGTGCGTGCGTGCGTGCACATGCACGTGCATGCACGTGTGTGTGCATGCGTGCACGTGCGTGCGTGCACGTGCGTGCGTGCGTGCATGCGTGCGTGCATGCGTGTGCTTGCATGTGTGTGTACTCCCGTGCGTGCGTGCGTGCGTGCGTGCGTGCATGCGTGCGTGCCTGCACGCGTGCACGTGTGTGCGTGCTTCCGTGCATGCACGTGCATTCGTGCGTTCATGCGTGCTTGCACGTGCGAGCGTGCGTGCGTGCGTGCGTGCACTCCCCATGCGTGCGTGCATGCGTGCACGCACTCCTGTGTGTGCGTGCGTGCACTCCCATGCGTGCGTGCGCGCGTGTGTGCATGCTAGCACATGAGTGTGAGCATGTGCGTGCATGTGTGTGTGCGTGCGTGCGTGCGCGCATGCGTGCACGTGCGTGCACTCCCGTGCGTGCGTGCGTGCGTGCCTGCACGCATGCACGTGTGTGCGTGCATGCGTTCATGCGTGCGTGCACGTGCATGAACGTGTGTGTGCGTGCGTGCACTCCCGTGCGTGCATGCACTCGCATGCGTGCGCGCGTGCGTGCGTGCGTGCGTGCGTGCACTCCCATGCGTGCGTGCGTGCACGCACTCCTGTGTGTGCGTGCGTGCACTCCCATGCGTGCGTGCGCGCGTGTGTGCACACATGGGTGCAAGCGTGCACGCGCACGCCCGCGCGCCTGCACGAACGCACGTGCACGCATGGATTTTGCACGTACATAAATCCAGCGCCTGCGTGCACGCACTCCTGTGTGTGCGTGCGTGCCCTCCCGTGCGTGCGTGCGTGCGTGCGTGCGTGCGTGCGTGCGTGCGTGCGTGCGTGCGTGCGTGCGTGCACGTGCGTTCGTGCGTGCGTGCGTGCACGTGCGTTTGTGCGTGCGTGCACGTGCGTTCGTGCGTGCGTGCGTGCGTGCCTGCACGCGTTCTGGAAGTTTCCCAATTCGACAAGCTACACTGTACAGTACAATGTACAATGTACCACAACTACAGTACGCATTTGCACAATCGTGCATAAGCATGCGCCAATGACTCGCGATGTCAAGGCGAGTCGTTTGATATGCAATTCATCCATGTGCATTTTGTTTGGTAGTGTTAATCTGTGCTGCAACATTTAAAAATGCGCCGTAACTACTGCATAAATTTGCATATCAAAAATCGACCTTTTCCATGACCATCTCGGGGTCGAGAGGATTCGATCGAGCCATCGCGCGTGCACGTACGTCAAGCGGTTCGCGAGCTTACTCGAAGCAAACATACAAATATACATACCCGTGCACGCGGCGCATTTGTAAGTATACTAGAGGCGCATGCGGCCTTTGGCCGCCATGTGTATGTTAAGGAATAAAGCAACTGATTTTGCATATGATTGTCTACATGATCATGCTGTGCAAGCAGGTGTGTGATGGGCGTTCACCCTGTTGACTGTTGGTGGCGCCAAAATTCACTCCTGCTCTGTTGATCGCGATGGGCATTCATTCTGTTGACCATTGCTTGCACCAAATTCACTGCTGCTCTGTTGATCGTGATGGGCGTTCACCCCGGTGACAGTTGGTGGCGCCAAATTCACTGCTGCTCTGTTGATCGTGATGGGCGTTCACCCCGTTGACAGTTGGTGGCGCCAAATTCACTGTTGCTCTGTTGATCGTGATGGGCGTTCACCCCATTGACAGTTGGTGGCGCCAAATTCACTGCTGTCTGTTGATTGTGATGGGCGTTCACCCCGTTGACAGTTGGTGGCGCCAAATTAACTGCTGCTCTGTTGATCGTGATGGGTGTTCACCCTGTTGACTGTTGCTGGCGCCAAATTCACTGCTGCTCTGTTGATCATGATGGGCGTTCACCCCGTTGACAGTTGCTGGTGCCAAATTCACTGCTGCTCTGTTAATCGCAATGGGCATTCACCATGGTGGGCAGGATACAATGTACCACACTTACAGTATATATTTGCATAATTATGCGGAAGCACTTCCCCGGAGTGGCTGTCCCCTTTCGACATAAGCCTGTGCGTGCGTGCATGCATGTATACATATATATATATATGTATATATATATATATATATATATATATATATATATATATATATATATATATCCATATATATCTATATCGTGCGTGCAGGTCTGCGTGCCAATGCGCGCGCGCGTGCGTGCGTGCGTGCGTGCATGCGTGCGTGTGTGCGTTGCCACACATACAGTGCTCGTGACGTCTAGCCAAGTCATTTGATGTGCAATTCATCAATGCGCAGTTCATTTTCCATTTTCCAATTAGGCAAGATACAATGTACCATGCTTAGAATATTTTTTCAAAAAGCAGTTGGGGCTTTCAACCACTCCCCAAAGGGAGGCACTTGGCCCAGCTAGTTGAGCGTTGCCCCTTCTAGCAGCGACCTGCTGCCAAAAGGTGTCAACTGACCACGCAACATCACCCATGTGGGTGAAATTGCGAAATTGTGAATTGGCATAATTTGCATAATTTTCATTGGCATAATTATGCGGGAGCATGTGCAAATGACTCGTGACGTCGAGGCGAGTCTTTTGATGTGCAATTCACCCATGTGCAATTCGTTTGGTAGTGTTAATCTGTCCTGCAAACTTTGAAAATGCGCCATAACTACGGTATAAATTTGCATATCAAAAATCGACCGTGCCCATGACCATCTCGGGGTCGCGAGGATTCCATCGAGCCATCGCGCGTCCACGTACGTCAAACGGTTCGCGAGTTTACCTCTTGCCCACACACATACACACATACACACATACACACACGTACGCAAGGCGCATTTGTAAGTAGATGGTGACAAAGCCGCGGCCTCTAAATGGTCGTGTACGGTATCGCACTATGTTGGGAACCAGTTGGGAACCCCAAAAAGAGCTTGGTTTTGGTGCTAATAAGCAAGTTTATGCATGAATAACTATCGGCATCGGAATAACTATCTCATCGGCTTCAGTCAGGGCGCCACCATGATCGCGCTGCTCCTCGCCCAACTCAACGTGGCACCTGGTCAGTTGGGGGAGGACATCTGTCAACTGGCTCCCCTACCACCCCACCACGACCAGAACTGAGTGGCCTTCTCCGCTGTCCACCCCCCCCCCCCCGTGAGAACTTATTCTGTCAGCGTTTTCTGTGTCATACGCGATCATGCAAGGGGGGAGGGAGGGACACGTGTAGCTGTAAGGGGGTCCTCGTTTCGAATGGCCAGATCCCCTATTTTGGTCCGATTGATTTGGGGGTGTCCAACTAATTTGCACTTTGTCAGTGGGAGTGCTCTTCTGAGTATTCGAAGTATCTGTCCGCGTAAAGGCTGATTCACAATTAATGGTCTTCCCATCGGTCTCGGTCTCGGTCTCGGTCTCGGTCTTCCCATGCTAAACAGCCAAGACCGATGCGAAGACCGAGACCGAGACCGACGATGTTGGGAACTTTGAACATTTGCTCCGGTCTTCATCGGTCTTCATCGGTCTCGTGTTGAACGCGCGCGCTACCGTAGTCACGCTTTGCTATAGCCGTGACCCTCAAAGAATTTGTCGGTATTCGCATAAGGGTAAAGCGACTAGGAAATTTGCCGAAATTGAAAACAAGGAAGAGTTTAAGATTTAGTTTATTCAACAGGTGTAGGCGGCCCGTCTCCTTGGATAATTGACAACCGCTCTAATACCAAAAATCAAAAAAAAACGGCGGCGGCATGGCAGCACGTCTCTAAAGACACCGCGGCGGGAAAATCTGCGCCGCCCATAGGTGTAACTGGGTAGGGTGTAGGTAGGGTTCACCCCCCCTCAGCTTCGGTCAATCCTGCAAGAAAAGTAGGACCACCCCCCCCCCAGCTTTAGTCAATCCTGCACTGACTGCAGGTTACCCCTATGGCTGAATTGTGTTTCTCATACTTCCCAAGGTGTTTTTCAGGCCTGTGAGCAGCATTTATTGTGCAAATGTCAAAAATTTCGCCTGCGGCGCTGTATTTTACTCACCTACAGACCCTTTTGGAGTCTTTTGGGCGCGTTTTCGGCCAAAAAATCACCAAATTTTGCCTGCGGCGCTGTTTTTTGCTCCAACTGACCATTTTTGGAGTCACTGAAGCCCGTTTTTGCCCAAAAATTCACAATTTTTTGCCTGCGGCGCTGTGTTTTCAGCATTCACGAAGCATTTTCTAGGCTCATTATTGAGGCTGGAAAAGAGAAATTGGATCAAATTTGGCCGTGCAGGTCACCCCCAGCGACTTTTGAAAAATCGCAGATTCACCCCCCCTCAGCTTCGATGGCCAGTTACACCTCTGGCGCCGCCATTACATAGTGGACGGCCCGCCCGACGGCAGTGTCCTACATTTTCTGTAAAGGCTGATTCACAATTAACGGTCTTCCCATCGGTCTCGGTCTCGGTCTCGGTCTCGGTCTTCGCATCGGTCTCGGTCTCGGTCTCGGACTTTTTGACCCATGCCAAATTGACGACGCGTTGCCTCCGGTCTTTCAATGATCTTCGGTTAAATGCGCGCCTTTCAGCGTATTAAAGAGCGTACTGTGGCCCTTGTTTTCGACCTGTTTCATTTTTTATGCGACTTCCGTAGGAAAAAAAAATGCACACGCAGTAGACGACGGGAACGCACTACCACCAGACAAACAGACAGACATTGTGCGGCAGACGCAGACCGCCGCCAGCGCTTCTGGCCGCCGCCAGGGGCGCGGACGCCGCTACAGGAGCTGTCGTCAGTGCCGCCGTCGACACCGTTGCCGCTGCTGCCGACGCTTTCGCTGACGCTGCCGCTTTTGCCGACGCTTACAGAAAATGTAGGACAATGCCGTCGTGCCCGTCCACCTTGACGTATGCAATGGCGGCGCAGATTTTCCCGCCGTCGTGTCTTTAGAGACGTGCAGCCATGCCGTCGCCGTTTTTTTTGGATTTTTGGTATAAGAGCAGTCGTCAATTATCCAAGGAGACGGCGCCGCCTCCACCTGTTGAATACGACGCATCGTAAACTCTTTCTTGTTTTCAATTTCGGCTAATTTCCTAGTCGCTTTACCCTTATGCGAATACCGACAAATTCTTTGAGAGTGACGGCTTTGAGAGTGATGACTACGGTAGCGCGCGCGTTCAACACGAGTTCAATGAAGACCGATGAAGACCGGAGCAAATGTTCAAAGTTCCCAACATCGTCGGTCTCGGTCTCGGTCTCGGTCTTCGCATCGGTCTTCGCTGTTTGGCATGGGAAGACCGAGACCGAGACCGAGACCGAGACCGAGACCGATGGGAAGACCGTTAATTGTGAATCAGCCTTAAGCGTCGGCAAAAGCGGCAGCGTCAGCGAAAGCGTCGGCAGCAGCGGCCACAGTGTCGACGCCGGCGCTGACGACAGCTCCTGTAGCGGCGTCCGCGCCCGTGGCGGCGGCCAGAAGCGCTGGGGGCGGTCTGCGTCTGCCGCACAATGTCTGTCTGTCTGGTGATAGTGCGTTCTCGTCGGCTACTGCGTGTGCTTTTTTTTGTTTCTAGGGAAGTCGCATAAAAAAAATGAAGCAGGTCGAAAACAAGGGCCACAGTACGCTCCTAAATACGCTGAAAGGCGCGCATTCGACCGAAGATCATTGAAAGACCGGAGGCAACGCGTTGTCAGTTTTGCATGGGTCAAAAAGACCGAGACCGAGACCGATGCGAAGACCGAGACCGATGGGAAGACCGTTAATTATGAATCAGCCTTAATGAGTTGCGTAATGAACTGTTGTTTAGATCTCGCTGAGGGGGTGGGAGTGCAGCAGCTGCCGCGGTTCGTGGTGCTGATCGCGGGCTTTCTGAGTCGGTCGTCGCAGCACCGCTTTCTGCGCCACTGCGCGCCCCTCCGCCTGCCCTCTCTCCACCTCCATGGACTCGCGGACGAGCGCGTGCCCCCAGGTCACTGTTTCACGTAGGCCAGTTGCGCAAGGTGTTTTCGAATACCGTAAATTCTTCAATAGTGCCCCCTCCACGCATAGTCATCCCCTCCCAAGAGTAGCCCCAGGTAGCCAAATGTTTAACAATAGCCCCCTGCAATAGTGCCCCCGGGGCAACAATGGAAGTCACTAATGCATGTTTATGTGTGATTTTTTTGTTATCAGTGCCCTCCTGGGGTGGGGGACCCACCCACAATCTTTATACCCCCCCCCCCCGAACTTTTTCCAAAGGATTTTTACTCTGTCTTGAACGATAAAAGTAAAAGTGACTAGGTGTGGTGTTTTTCTTTGTACGTAAGTGTATCTTTGTAAATGCTTCAACCACTGTATTTATACTTGCAGTGCCACCATCCATTCGGTCTTGGCTGAATCTAATACTAACCATCTCTTTCTGCGTTGCAGAAATGGGCGATGAATTGTCGGCAGTGTTCGAGGACGCGTTGACGCTGAGGCACGAGGGCGGCCACTGCGTGCCGCCTCTCTCGGCCGTCCTCAAACCGAAAGTTATCCAATTCCTCCACAATTTCCGGGGACAGACCCCCACTCTCGTGGACGGAGAGCGGCCCAGCCAAGGAAGAGGCGTGCTAAAAGGAGATGTGTCATGTACCTAGGCCAACGATGAGTACCTACAAGGGGCTTTTGGCATTAGAGAATGGTAGGTATATATGCCGAAGATGGTACACATTGGCGATAGCCGTCTGTCAGTGTGTTTCGCACTGTGTTGTGACCAAAATGTGCCTGCTTACTGTGAGAATTTCCACTGTTGAGCGATGCACAACGCCACAAACAATATTCACCAGCCTGCGGAGCAAATCGAATGCTACTGCGCGCATGTTCACTTATATATGCGTACTTGAAGCATTAATTTTTTGCAGTTTGCGTTTTAATTGTGAGTTACCAAGCAAAGTTGCCTAGAGAACGGTCTTTCTGTTGTGATGCCTGATTTTTTGTTAGCGAGATAGCGTGCGGGTGCTCCAACACGCTTGATGTCTATAGGGTGATGCGCAGGCTTGGGCAAAATTAAAAAAAAACTTACAAAAGTTTTTTTTTTTTTTAACTAGAAATTTTTTTTTAAATTAAAAAAAAACTCAGATTTGTCCAAAAGTGCTAAAAAAAAGAGGAACAAACGATGGTTTTAGTGCGTTTAAACCTTATATACCTACTTAGTAGCAACCTGGATGAGCTAAATAACCATAATTAGCACTATTTGAGGTGTTCCAGACCATACCTGTAACTGGGGGGGGGGGGGGAGGTGGGGGGCCCCGCAGTGTTTGTGAAAATCTCAAAAAATGCGCGAAATTCAAACAAACCGCCGCGGCAGCTACGAGCCTTTAGCTGTTGCGGCGCGCAATGTCGCGTTTGAAAGCCCTTGAATGGCCCATTCGAACGCGCCCTAATTCGGCAAATTTCGGTTCAATCGGTGGAGCAAACGGTGTCGCCAAAGTAGTGACGGTGGTCCGTTTTTTGGTCCAAAAATCGGTTTTTTGACTGAAATTCTTTCGCGGTTGACGCTAGAGCGCCGACTTAAAGGAAGAATTTGTAGGTCTCCTGAAGCGCTTTTTGCATTGTTTAAATAAATGTTCGCTCCGGTGCTTCCATGACGAGATATGGTCGCTGCAAAATCGGCAAAAATGCAGTCAAACGCTTCTAAGCGATTTTTTGGCGCGAAATTCAAAATTTTTTAAAAAAATTTTAACACCATCGGAAAGTAGACACTTCAAGCTTTCGAATGGTATCCTCAAGTTCTTCCTAGGACGTACCTAGCGCGAGCTATTCAAAGTGCGCAGTTTGTTACTCAAAAATTTCGGCGAGTGGCACCCCCCCCCCCCCCCCCCCCCCTGCTGCAGACATCGCTCTCTGCTTGCCCGTGCCCACACACACAGACTTCCGAGCACTCACACACACGCACACACAAACAGACGGCAACACACGATCCTTGTAGCGTCTGCGAGTACAATGTTTTCCAGGACTACTAATTCTAAGCCAATTCCGCCAATCAGGAAGCGATTCCAGCGAATCCGATTGATTTGTTGTACGTGTGGGTGTGTGGCGAGCCGCGATGATTACGCCCCTTGACGCAACACAACGACGACTGACGAGTCTCTGACGCCGCCGTCTTTGTTCGCAGCTGCGACCGCTCGCGGCGCTAATCGCAGGCTCGTTCACAAGGAGAGGGGGGGGGGGGGCGAGAAAACAATGCACCCTCTATGACGCGCTTGTCACTCGTTGTCTACCTGCACTGGCTACCTACAAGCACTGGAGACAGGAGACAAATCGAGCGGGTTAAACGTTGATAATGAAACATCACTCACGCTTGTCCTTGATAGAATTGCTTAAAACGTACTCTTCTACGGCGGATGACGCACTTGACGTCTCGCGCAGCTGCCAACATGCACTGGAGGCAGGCGAGTGATCGGGAGGGGGCACTGTTTTCGCGTTCGCCAAAGTCTATCATTCGGTCACTCGTCGTCACCACAGCCGTCACTTGCTGGGACACTGTCTTCCGCCCACACGCACCCATTCCTCCGCCCCATCTCTAATCGGAGCCCATTCAGGGGCATGCAGGTTGGTTCGATTCCTTCGTCATCTGCTGTATATGTGTACATAACAGCGTCTCTGCGTTCAGATTTTCACTTGGGCTTGCTGAGGAGAAGAATTCAACCAACTCAATTAGGTAGGCGTGCATTGTGCTTGCACCGACAGAGGCAGACGTTCCGTCCTCGTCCGCGCTCGAGTCGGCTACACAAAGGGTCTTCTAAACGGAACTGCTGCAATTCGGCATCCATCACTAGCATCACACATTATATCCAAATAAACTGACTGACTCTGACTTACCCAAGCATCACACATGATCAATTCTACTGCATTAAACGTAAGCAGTGAAACATGACCCATGGGTTATATCCAGCATACGTGTATTACAAAGTACAGCACAATTGTAAAGCGCACTGTTTCATGCTGCATGGCCGAGGGAGTTGCTTCGGCGATGACGCACTGGACACGTCTCTTTCTTCCACACAGCTGCCGCCCATACACTTGAGGCGGGCGAGTGACAGGAAAGGGTGGGTGTTGGGAGGCAATGATTTTGTTCTCCGGCCACTCGTCGTCATCACAGCCACACCCTTCTTCGCTCGCTGAGACATCGTCTTCGGCCGTCACATCCATGCGTCCCCAATCGGACTCCATTCAGGAGGCATGCGGAGCAGAGGCAGCGCGTTTATTGACCGCCGATCGATGTGACAAGCGGGCTCGGCTGCTGCGACGGATGTTTGCACGGCGATTATGGGCTGGCACTCTAAGGAGAATTAGGACAACGGGTGCCGCCAAACGCGAGCTTTCTATGCACCATGGAGTACGAGAAAATGGGAGGGAGTAGGGAGAGAGAGAGAGAGATGGGGCGTTTAAACGCTCGCCTGTGAACCTGAAACATTGTTCTTGTAAGTTGTACGTGTATAATGTAGGTATGTACACTTCTGAGGTACATAATACTGTGCAAGTGTACGTAATCCATGCATATACCTATGCACCGAGTCTTCCAACACAAGTTTTCCGATACATACTAGCGCGCCACGCGCTACACAGCTGCGCCCCGTTGGTTTGCGCAGACCATACACACCAAAGCCGACAGTCCATGTAATTGCACACCGTTGGGATGCGAAAGCGAACGACCGCTCAGTACAGCGAAGAGTTGCCTGACGTTTGAGTTTCAACAATGCTCTAGGTCGGATGGTGGCGGGCGACACGCCCACTACAAACCGTCTTGCCGCTTCTGCGGTGATTGCTTTGCTCTGTCCAAGAAGTACCCTTCAGCGGCCGAGTCAGCACTGGCCACCGCAGCGACGAGTCACTGGCACTCAGGGCACTGACCGACACTGACGCGTCAGCTCGTTTGCGCGCCGTCATTCAAAATCTTTGTCACTGGAATGCTGCGACTGATTGGCCGCTTCTCTTCATTCCATTCCAATCCCCAAGCGCTCCCTTCTCTGGCAGAAGAGACGGCCGCCGGCGTCCGACTGGAAGAAGAGCGCAACTCGACTGCTCGAACGAGCGCCTCTGAAGCACCGTTCGCTCGTCGTCTGTATCAAAGCCGAGCGTTGAAGAGGCCACTGCTTGAGCTGGCAGGCGGAGAAGAGGGATTCGACAAACTCAATTAGGCTTGCATTGTGCGGCGCCAAGGCCAATCCAAGGCACCAGCAGGCGCCCGGAGTCGAGTCGAGCACCCAAAGGGTCCTCTCTCGCTCCACTCCTTTTTGCTGAAGAGAATCTCAACAGCACAACACAGCGCTGAACCCATTCCTCGCCTTGTTTACAGCAGTGCACCACACCGCATGCTGCACAGATATTGAGGTAAAGACGAACTTATGAATCCAAAGAGGAGTGCGCTGAACCGCTCGTGCGTCTAAGCGATTGTCTAAATACTCATTTTGAAACCATGCGCAACAGCCATGGAGAATCGGTACACCTGCAGAGAGCTCAGCAGTGTACTCCTGTCTGTCACTCAGTCAGTCAGTCGATGCTTGCCATCGATTCCGAACTGCAGCTGTATGTTGTACCGTTTGAACAGTCAGGTCGGTAGGGACTGACTGTATGTACGCTCGTCCCGCAGTGGTAAGTGGACTTTTATACTGGGAGCATGTTCTTCTTGTTTAGAAATAAAAGGGGAAGTGAAGACCAATGGGACACCGCTTCCAATGAGTGAAGCTGAAAAAGCAAAGCATCCTCAGCATTGGGTGCTGCTTTCTTCAAGTTTGGGCGGGCAGCGGCGGCGTCCGAGCGACCGGAGTGCGCCCTTCAGTGGGCGTCTCGAGCGGACGCGACGGCGTTCTTCGAGTCAATCAGTCGACGCGGACGCGTTTGTCGCTCCGCAATCGGATTTCCACTGATTGGCCGCTTCCCTCCTCCATCCCTCCCTCCTGCTCTTTCTCTGCCACACCCTCTCTTTCAAAGCGCGAACGCAGCCGCCCCCCAACAAGAGACACTCTGTCTCGCCGACTGACGAGCGGCACTAAAGGGCGTTCAATCAATAGGAACGGAGAGAAACTGCGGTCGGCAAGTTGCACTACCACTCTGATAGCGGCGGTCTCGCTTTTTTCAGTTGACAGACACCGGCACGCGCGCACGCACGCACGTCCAAGGGAAAGTGGTAGAAGCCAATTATCGGATTGTCGACGCGGCGCGGACGACGGACGGCCACTTCAAACTCAATTAGGCTCGACGCCGAGCGGACTGCCGCCCCTCTGCGCCTTCTCGTTGACTACGGTAGCGGAGGGCCCTTCTGCGCCGCTCGCTGCCTCCTCTCCACCCCCCCCCCCCCCCTCCCTCAGGAGAGAGTGGGAAGCGCTCTACAGAAGCGCTGTTGTCGGCCCCGAGTGCGCTCCGAGTCGCACTGTAGGGTGCTTTGGGCCCCGGTAAGAAGGCTTTAGACTCCACTCCACAGTCCACAGCGTCTGACCAACGCTTCTGTACGTAATCGAAACAATATCGTCAGTGCATAAGCAGAAGAAGCAGTTCAATAAATGATGCAGGCTCGATTAATGACTGCATCAGTGGCGCTTGTCGAACACTGATGCCGACCTCTGCAGAGCATACAAAAACGTACTGCATACACACTGCTGCATTCAGTTCTGGTTTGTCCTTCTCGAGCTGCACACCGTTTCTGCCTTGTTGGTTTGTCCGCTACCGTACCCTTGGGCATCTTTTACTCCGAGCGCCACCAATTGTTTCTAGGCGCCTCCAATCGATTCAACGAGCGCCTGACGACGATTATGCACTTCACACGAGTGGCGGCGACTCTTTTGCTCTGCAGCTGCTGCCCTCCTGAGGGACCACTCCACCCCCTCCTTCCCACCACTGCCCCCCCCCCCCCCCCCCGCAGCTGCAATTGGGGGCTCGTCACACGGTCGACGGTGCGAGAAACCGGGGCGAAACAAGGAGAACAATGTACCGTCGTGCCAAAGGGGAGGGAGGGAGCCGTCGCTGCTAAGCTGCATTCACGCCTCTCTTTTGTTTCCAAACCGCCAGTGTGTTGTCCCCTCGTGTCCCCTCCTTTCTAGTCGTCTAATCGGACTAGCGTCGCGTGTCTTTCATGCCTCATGTGTCCCCCCCCACCCCCACACCCAGGGCCGACGCACGCGCATTTCCGCTGCGATTTGCGCGGCCGTCTATTGACACGGCAATTACAGTGCATTTATGCACAAGGCGCTGTCAGTAAGGAGCGGCGGTCGCAGTGGCGCTTGACGAGGACACACCGATTCAGATCTCGCGCGACGGACGCGGCGGCACAAAAGGGGGTGGGTGGGGCAACGAAGGGTGGAGTGGGACTGCGAGAGACAGAGAGCGCGCAGGAAATACTTGTGATCGACAATCGACAATCGACAAATCTCTCGGGGGAACGCGACAACGGGCGTGGTCGGGGCGGCACACCAATAGACGGGCCACTACCGAGAGTGTACTGTATGCAGCTACACCAGCGATTATGCAAATCACGACGGTGGGCTTGCTCAGGTGTACCTGTGGTGCACGTTGCCCATGTAGTAGGAGGGCGCGCCAAAGCCCTGCATGTAGGCGGCGGCTGCGGGCGGCCCAAACGCCGCGGCGCCGGGGCCGGCAGCCTGGGCGGCGGCGAGTCCGTTGAAGTGCTGTCCGTTGAAGTGGTAGAGCGGGTTGTAGTGGCCTCCAGGCGTCCCCCCGCCCATGATGTCCGTGGGCAGGGGGCTCTTGATGCGCTGCTGGCCGACGCCGCCGAACGTCAGGCCGCCGAGGGAGGCTGCCGCGAGCCCGGACAGCTCGTCCGCGGCCCCCGAGGCGCCCATGGACGGGCTGCTGACGCCACCGCCGCCGCCGCCCAGAGGACTGTCGCCGGCGCAGGGCTTGCCGTCCTTGACGAGCACGGGCACGGAGCACTTGCGCGGCGAGGCGCCGCGGCCCCCGGCCGGCGAGGGACTCGACTCGGCCTTGATGTCCGAGCCTCCGTTGGCCCCGTTGCCGTGCTCCCGGTTGCGCAGGTTCCGCTGCATCTCCTGCTCCTTCTTCTGCCGCTTGCACTTGTACCGGTGGTTCTGGAACCAGATCTTCACCTGAACACAGTCGCAATTCGGGTGTGCGGTTGCGTCTAGGTTTAACACTGAGTGAGGAAGGACTAACGGTATGTACCTATGTACAATGTACATATAATACGCATTGCGAGAGAAGCTGTACTAATAGTGAGTCCAGATCAAGACATTCCTTTAACTTTAAATGAGAACATTTTACGCAGACTTGTTTGCTGTGCAAATTGCAACGCATCTTCGTGAATGATGACTGCAGTCGCAACCGTTTCACCAGGTTGCATATTCTGGTGCAGGTGCAAGTCAAAGGTGCAGCATTCGAAATCCGTGGCCACCGTATACTGCGTTCCAGTGCGCAAAAAAATGTACCTGCGTGGGCGTGAGGTGAATGGCCTGTGCGAGCTGCTCCCTCTCTGGGGCGGAGAGGTACATGGCGGCCTTGAAGCGGCGCTCGAGCTCGAAGACCTGCGCCTGCGTGAACAGCACCCGCCGCTTCCGTCGCTGCGCCATGGGGAAGCTGAGGCCCATCGACTGCGCCTTCGTCGGGTCCATGATCCCGCAGGGACCCGCGAAGCCGCGCACTGCAGAGACAGAGAATTGAGAACATCGATCGACCTGCACTGCATTGCCTCACAATTGCATGGATGCATTCTTTGTTGCCTCGCCTGACCACACTGTCAGCCATATGTACAAAACCTACTATTTAACACTAGAACATGAAGCATCTATAATTCTGTCGACAGCGTCAAACTGAACTTCATAAAACGAATGTTACATTTGCCATTGAAGTGGCTTCTTTCAATACTATATTTTAATAGATGCTTGTCGAAAATCAATCAAACAATCCAATCAAACTTATAACAAACAAGTACAGTAAGGCGGCGTCGCGCCGATGGCCGAGAGCTCTGGCAGCCAGGGCATCGGCTGTGGCGGTTGCTGCATTTTCTTAGGAAACGATTTTCGAGAGAAAAACCGGCCAGCAATGC
>JASAMY010001227.1:0-19750 GCA_030248085.1 Paralinhomoeus sp. GSCO2_6 | reverse complement strand
CCAATTTTGAATGACGCCCCTCTGAAGTTGGCCGAACTGCAAATCCAGCGTGATTACAGTGCGTCGTGTTCGCCAAAACGCGCCTGTACGCGTGTGCGTCACACCAATCTCCTCTCCCCTCTCTCCTCTCTCCTCTCTGTAGGCCCCCCTCCCTTCACCCTTCTTTCTACAATCCGCTTTCTTCTTTCTGCTTTTTCTTCCACAAGCTTCTATCCTCAACCACTTTCCACTTCTTAGACCCTCTGACCACTAATACTTCTAACCACTAATCTACAACCTTGCGAACTTTGCTGGACGATCCATTTTGATGGCCGTCCCTTTTCTAGACAGCGCGCGCGTCGGCTGGCTGGCAGCTGGAAGTGAGTGAGGGAGGGGAGGGGTGGGGGGGGGGGGGGTGGACGCCCTGCACTCATTGCATAATGCAACGGTCTTTTACCCCATAGGGGTGGGGGCATGCATCAGCCCATTGCTTGGGGGGTGGGACGGGAGGTGCGCATTGAGGTCACTCGCGCGCATTGCGGATGTGCACTCACTGCATAACACGAGTGGGGTGCGGCTGTCGAGGGCGGTTCAGCTTCTAGGAATGGTTGGGTTTTGTTTCTACAGCCGCAGGCGATTCACCTCACCTTTTGGACGACAACAAGTAAACTACCAACTCGACCTCAACAGTGAGTTGTTTCTCAATGTGAAACGTCTAAAACTTTCAAATGGGTTTTGATGTTTTTTGTTCCAGCACCTTCCCTCCAATCCCGCCCATCAAAGGTCAGCCATTTATGAATGGCAAGAACGAATGTTGCAGCTGCAACAGTCGATCTAATGACGATGGTGTGTAGCGCTTCAAATGTTTTGACTATTCCCTGATTTTTTGTTTAAATTCTAGCGCCTTCTGTTAAACGTCGCACTCGCCTAGCCCAGATCCTCCTCTTCCACGACCGCGAGCTCTCCAACTATGGCATCACCCCACCAGAGAGCGCCATCATTGGCAACATTGCCCTGTGAGTCGCTGCGTGTGTGCGTGCATGCCGGTGGGTCGGCCCCTTCCACCTCTGATTCAGCATTGACGATTTGGAGGAGCAGACAGACAGTGGAGGTGGCCATGGAGCTGACCGTGGCCCAGCCAGCACGTCTGCAACCACATCGTCAGCTCTGTTGCTGTCCATGAAGTGAGACCTTCTTCATTGACGCACCAAGTGGCTAGGGTGTTTTGCCTAGCCCCCCCCCCCAAGATGGAATGGCAGAGAAAGGGGTTTTGCGGTCGTTCAGGCAAGTCGATGCTTCTGAACTCCATCGTTAGAGACGTCGCCACGCCCTGAGGACGCACTCGGCCTTGATCTCGGTCTTGGTGCTGGATGAGCAGAGCCTCTACACCATCTCCATGAAGTTCGAATTTATCAGTTTGTGTGGCGCGTGCGTGCGTGTGTATGTGTGTTCAATATATTGAGTTCCTAATAGCACACGGTTTATTGCACCCCCAACTATTGTTTAATTTGTCACATCAAATTAATTTACCTACTGCAGCAAAGAACCAATGCCCCTAATCTGTTGATTAAAATTGATATGATCAGCGCCTCTCATGATACCCCCCACCTCTCAGAGGCTATCAGAAATCGTAAGCCCCAACATACCTGTAATGGGGGGGGGGGGTAACCCACACTCATAATTATTCCACCCCTATTCTAATGGATATTCAACCTGTCTAACATGATAAATGGGAGTACATGGTATTTTTTAATTTATTAATGTTTCCTCTTGTTCCACCTTAATATCGTGTATTGCGCTCATGTGTGTGGGTGCATTATTTTTTCAATTGCATTAACCCCCCCCCCCTCCCCACCCAGTGAGAGTTTAATTTATTTTTAATCGACCCCAACTGCAAGCTGCAATCCCCATTTAATTTATCATATCCTGTAGTAAGTGTGTTACATTCATTGAAAATTTGAGTTGCATCCAAATTTTAATGAGAATTTCGACTAAAAACTCAACTGATTTGTGCATATGTGCAACCCTCCTCTTCTACCCCTCCTCTTCTCCTTAGGACTATCACATTTGCAACTATGGCCACATGACTAAGACTATGACTAAACCAGTGTCTTTATTTTTCTTTGCTTCTACTTTTCTTATTTTCTAAACTACAGTACTCTAGGCTTCTAAACCTCTGTACCACTAACCTGGTCTATATTACTAAAGCACAATGTTTGTCTGTCTGTCTGTCTGTCTGTCTGCAACGCAGCCCAGAGAGTTGTGCTGGATGGATTGAGCTGAAATTTTGTATGAAGCTTCCTTGGCACATTTCACCGTCAAAATAAGAGTGGCACTTCTGCAACTACCGTAATCCGTGAGTTATGCAAATTTCGCATACGTGTTTGATCGAATTTGAGAATTCAGTGTCAATTCTGCTTGGTATGTATGTAATCGACCATGCTGATCACGAATATCACATCTGTTTTCCAGTGCGGTACCGTAATCGCGAGATACAGCCCATTGAATATGCAAATTGTGGATGGTTAATGTTGCAAATTGGGGGTGCAAAACAGTATGAGCATATGTAATTGACAATGCTGATCACGACTCTGGCATTTGTTTTCACATCCGCTACAGTAATGACAAGATATAGCACTATCCGTTTCTACAGTAGTAGGGCTGTTTGTCTGCTCTGTCTGCAATGCAGCGCAGAGAGTTGTGGTGAATTGATTGAGCTGAAATTTTGTGAGCAGCTGGCTTGGCACATTTTACCATCATACAGTGGCCGGATTTTCCGTAGCTACCGTAATCCGGGAGATATGCAAATTGCGCATATGTGTTTTATCAAATTTGAGAATTCAGTGTCAATTCTGCTTCGGACACATGTAATCGGCCATGCTGATCACGAATATCACATCCATTTTCTTGTGAGCTACCATTATCACAAGATATGAGACATTGAATATGCAAATTGTCAATGTTGCAAGTTGTTGCATTTTCAAGTTGAGAGTGAAAAAAAGCACGAACATACCTATGCGAACGCGCACGCACGCACGCACGCACGCACGCACGCGCACGCATGCACGCACTCGCGCACACGCACGCACGCACGCGCGCACATGCACGCACGCATGCACGCACAGAATATGGTTCATGTTGCAAGTTGAGGGTAAAAACGCACGAACATACCTATGCGAACGCGCACGCACGCACACATGCACGCATGCACGCAGGTGCACACGCACGCACAGACACGCATGGACGGACTCGCGCACGCACGCATGCACGTGCGCACGCGCACGCACGGACTCGCACGCGCACGCGCACGCACACGCGTGTATGCCTAAGCGTAAGCCTAAGCATATAAGCCTGGGCCTAAGCTAAGCCTGAGGATGGGGTGTGATCATGCTTTAGTGTTAGCGTTTTTGTGGTGCGTTGTTTTAGTTTTTTTTGTGTAGAAAACGGCTGAAAACAATTAATGCGTCCGCGTCCGCTGCGTCCTATGAACACTTTCTTAATTTTAGGCTTAGTCCAGACTTTGCTTTAGTCCAGTCCATGTTTAGGCTTTGGCTTTGGCTTAGGCTTAGGCTTCGCTTAGGCTTAGGCTTTGCTTAGGTTTCGGACGCAGCGGACGCAGACGCAACAATTGTGTTTTGCCAAAAAAAAAAACGACGTAAGGAAGACTCAAGCCCAAGCCCGCCGAAAAACGACCGCCCACGACGCGCCGGAAGGGAATCGGAAGCGTCGGACAGCGATCCTAGCTTAGAGCAGGTCCAAAGGCCTTGCACAAGCGCCGCTTTGGCAAGTCGCTCCAAGAGGAAGAGGGGCCGTTCACAAATTTCGACGAGTTCTACAGAGCGGTCAGGGAGCTTCAGAAGAAACGTATTATTTAGTTTCTCAATGGGGCTCAAATGTTGAGCGGTTCAATTATTTATAGCAGCCTACCGAGCAGTCAGTCGTCAGTCAGCACAAGCCGATCGGGAAGCTGCAGCACTGCGCCTGCAGATCACGATGTATGAACATATGTGAGCAACCATGCAGATTACAAAAAGCCAATTATTATTACAAGGGCTGAAGGGCTTATTACAACAATTAGTCCACCGCCACTAAATATGGGATTTATGGTGTCTGCTAAAGATGGTATAGTGTCAAATTTTTACTATCGAATGTAATGACTGGAGATGTAATGACGCAAAAATAAAGCGTTACAACAAAAAGGTAAACTGTTCTCCTGTATTGCAGAAGTGCATTGGTTGCATTGGTTGACTTCCTTTGGCTTTTGCTGCATCACTTTACAGATTCGTCATTGTTGCTTTTCAACTGAGCATTTGCAGCATGATTTTATGACACATTGTATTGATGATGAGGCATCACAGAGTACATGAAAATATTGATATTGAACCACTTTGGAGCACTTTGCAAGCAGGAGTCCTGAGTTGAAGCGGCTAGTACAATAAATCCTCCGACAGTGCCCCCGGGGCACTATTATTTCAACCTCTCCTTACCCGGGGGCACTATTGGAGGGGGGCTTCTATACTGTCAACCTAAAAATTTTGAATGGTAATGCTAATGTCGCAGTCAAAACTGCCTATTTTTCAGTGATTTCGATCACTTTTGCCATATTTAATTGTTATTTTACAGTTAATACATAGTTGCTGAAACGTACTCTTATTGTATAGTAGTAGTGTGTATACACGATATAAATGTACCTACCACTTTATTTTTGCCCATAAAAGGCACATGGGATAACATAACCCCCGGGGGCACCATTGGAGGGGGGGGGGGGTCTGTACTTTCAACCTTGCCGGGGGCACTATTGAAGGGGGCTTCTCGGAGGATTTACGGTACATACATTGTGATTCGAACGGTAATCGAACAGAATCTTACCATAAAATGAGGCTGCAAGCAGCAGAGGTTCTACTACTGCCTTTTTTGGCAGCATTTTCATTATGATCGAACAAACTTTCCATTCGATCCAGTCAACTTTTTTGAACGGACAGCTCAAGTTGTACAAAAAACCATATAGAGATATGTACCTAGTGTACTGGTATCGATTGTGTTTGAAGTAAATTTGCTCTCGTGCTACTCTACCTCTAGTAGAGAAGCATTGATTTTCTTGCTCGTCCGCCCCTTTCTGCAGCCAGTCCGTCGTCAACGTAAAAAAGACGATCCAGCTCTCTCACAGTCACTCTGAGGTGGGCAAACGATTGAGGAAAATGTCGGCGGGTGCGCTCATTTATTATTCCATCGACGAAGCGCAGGGTAGTTGATTGAACGGCCCGTCATCGGAACGCGCACCCCAATAGGCGCGCAGGCGTGAGTGGCGAGAACTAGCTAACCATGCGCGCATGGTGTTTGTTTGAGGGTACACATTTATTGTAAATGCGTAGAGAGGCAGTAGGCAGTAGAGTCGCGGCGTTTCAACGTATCACCTAAAAATTCAAAGCAGGGCGGGAATCGCTTCTAGACGACACTTCGTTCGGGAATTCACGCGTACACATTCACATTTGGGTCTTCCGTATGCGCGACGGCGCCGTCGTCACGAGGCCGTAGCGCCGCGCGCAGTCGGCAGATGCGCGTCTCCATATTGTGATCGAAGGCGACACAGCCCCAGTCGACGGAGCAGCGCGCGGCGCACTGCACGCGCGACGTCGCCGCCTCCACGGTCGTGTACACCGCCCCGCGAAAGTTGTCTGGCTCCACCACCGCTTTAAACACACGCGCCATTGCGACCATTGGTTGGACGTCCGACCACGCCTGAAATAAAAAAAAATGGAGGTCATCACCTGTCTGAAATGAGGATCGCAGAACTGAAATGGCTGACTTACACCGGTCGGGAAGTCGACAATAAACGGCGCCGCGGATGCTGCCTGCTTCTGGTTCGAAATCGTCGTCGTGTCCAGCATTCGGACGGTGATGAACTTGTCAACGCCCAAAGTGCCGCCGCAGACCTCGTTCCCTTCAAGACAGAGATGATTGCACAGGTCGCTGGCCTGTGGCTCTTCCCCTTCTTTGATGGCGACGTCGCAGTAGCAGTGGGCTACGAGCTGCCCTGAAACAACAGCGATGCGGTCGAGCAGCTGCACACTGCATGTACAAGCAACCTGTACGCACCCACGATGCGCGAGCCACACCCGTCAAAACAGCGCTGCACGGAAAGTGCGTAGATGCTTCGTTCAAACGTGACTTGGCCCCTACTGTAGCAGCTGAGGTTGATGCTGTCTGCTGCCGCAAAATGCTCTGGAACAATAGCGTCAACGCTGTGAACTGTGAACATATAAGTGGACGAGTTGGGAATGTTTTACGCAGCAAGGTGAAGGCGGCTCCAAGCAACACAGCACTCTTTGCCAACATTTCTTCAGTATCGTAAACCAACGCTCTTGATCGTTTAGAAGCAGAACAATCTTCTGTGGCCAGCTCGTCGGTGGACTCAGATTAGTAGGGACGACGGCCATTAAAATGGAACCACAGTCGGCAGGCAGGACACGCTCTAGGGAAGCAATGATTCACACGGACTGGTCCGCCCGTTCTGCAGTCAGTCGTCACCGGCAAAGGGCGATGCAGCTCGCCCACAACCCGTCTCAGGCAGCCAAAGGGCGCAGAGTAAATACGCGTGCTCGTTCATTAAAAAAATAGGTATCGTGCATAGCTAACGAACTCCAATTGCTGATTGAACCGCTCAAGATTGCCACACAATGGAGCGAACATTGGCTTTTGAGCACAGAGTCTGAATGGCTTTGAGAGTCTCAGTCAGATCGTACGGATGGAGTAGACTGTTGAGAGAAAGATTCGAATATCAGAATTTCAGACGTACACCTTCCCCATCACATCTTCCTTTGTCGGCTCGGATGTACCGTCGCCAGACGGCTGCTCGGCGCGCAGTCGACAGCCGCGCGTTTTCGCATGGTAGTCGAAGGCGGCGCAGAAGCCGTCGACGGCGCAGCGAGCGGCGCATTGCACGCGCGACGTCGCGGCCTCCACACCGTACGCGACGCCGCGAAAGCCGTCTCTACCCAACACCTCCTTGAAGACGCGGGCTTTCGCAACAACCGCCTGTCGTATGGTCCGATGGTCGGATGCCTCAGCCTCAACGAGTGTTCGCTGAGCGGGAGTGACCCACATGCGTCGCTCAAGGATTCACCCACGGATGTCAGCTTCTGGTTCACACTCGTCGTCTCCTCGTCCAGCATTCGGACTGTGAGAAACTGATCTTGGCTCGTAGACCCGCCACAGGGGTCATTCCCCTGAATGCAGAAACGGTCGCAGCTGTCGTTGGCCTGTGCGGCTTCCCCAGGTTTGACGGCAACTTTGCAGTAGCACAACGCAAGGAACTGCCCTGAACCGACAGCGTTGAAATCAACAGACCGCCGACGACGCGAACATGTACCCTATGTACAGTACCTACTAAACGTACATTGTGTGTATGTAGGTACAGTCTATCGAGCTCGCGCGCTCCTTCGGCGCGCACTCAGCTCCACCCGCTGCATGTGTACAATGTACATGCGCTGTATGCCGTCGCTCGCCGCTTCGCGGCTCGCGACGCTAGCGGCGTGACTCGCCCCTAGTAAAACGAGCCAGGTGCGTGACAGTGCGTGCCAGTGAGAGTGCGTGCCAGAATCTTCGTGCGTGCATGCGCGCGGATGCGCAGGGCCGCGTGCGTGCGTTCGTGCGTGCACGCATGCGCGCACGAGTGGTCAGAGTGCCAAGGGAGTATTCTCTAACAATTTTACGCTGACCACGCACTCTGACCAGTACATGGTCTTCAACGGAATGTGTGAATAGATCATGATCATGATCAAATCAGATCGGTACCGCACCGGCACACCCTTGGTACACTGGGACTATCGTGCCACCGTTTACGCAGGAGGCTTTTGGGCAGTAACTCAGTAACTCACTGACCATCTTTATCATGACCTTGAGGTAGGTCTCGGTCAGGCGATGTGTGTGCGTGCGTGTGTGCGTGTGCGAATGCTCCGAGCCCCAATGGAGTGTTCTCCAACAATTTGGTGCTGGCGCATTCTGACCAGTACATACATACAGGGTGGCCAAGCCTCGGCTTACGGTCTTTGATTGAGAATATCTCAGACACGGATGCACCAATTCTGCTGAAATTTTGAACACTTTTAGTAGACACATGAGCTTAGATTTCCTCCAAGTTTGGGCCAAATCCAGTAAGCTTTCAGTTTTCAAAAAGACCACCGTCGACATCGACGCATTGTTCACAACGTTTGATCACCGATCGGCATATTTTTGAGCACAGCTCAGCGTCAAAGTGTGTCGAAGCATTCTCGATAGCCTCCTTCAATTCGGCAACGGTCTTGGACCCTTGAGCGTAAACGACTTCCTTCAGAATTCCCCAAACCGAAAAGTCGCATGGAGTCAAGTCAGGCGACCGAGGAGGCCAGTCAATGGGGCCTCTGCGACCAATCCATCGGTCTGGAAAGCTGTCGTCCAGAAACTGGCGAACATCGCGATGAAAGTGAGCGGGGGCTCCGTCCTGTTGCCAAATAATGGCGTCCAGGTCCGAAAATGTGGCAATTTCGTTCCACACTTTGTCTGTCAAGAGCTGAAGGTAAGACTCCCCGGTCACGCTTCCTTCGAAAAAAAAGGGGCCAATGAGCCCGCTCGAGCAAATTCCAATCCACACCATTACACCTGGGCTGTTTAAGTCCTTTTCTACGACCAAATTGGGATTCTCCGCACTCCAATAAACACAATTGTGCCTGTTGACATGTCCATTGAGTTTGAACATCGCTTCGTCCGTCCAAATGATCCTGTCAATGAAGCACGGATCAGCTCGACTTTGCTCGAGAAACCATTCGGAGAACTGTAGCCGACGGTCTGGATCGTCTTCAGTCAGAGAATGCAAAAGCCGTGGACGGTAAGGCCGCAACTTTGCAGCCTTCAGAACAAGCTGAACAGTCGATCTCGCCACGCCAACTTGAGACGAGAGACGTCGAGTTGACTTTTGTGGCGACTTTTCGATCGCGCGTAGAATCCGTTGCTCAGTTGATCCGGTTCTGATGGGCTTTGACATCGGATGAGGACGATCGCCAACGGATCCAGTTTCTTCAAAGCGTTTTACGGTCGCCAAGACAGTTTGCCTTGATGGCGGATTGGTTGTTGGGAACTCAGCTTTGAATCGACGAATAACTTCGGTTTGATTGTCCGTTCTGAAAAACTCTTTTACAAGAAAAACTCGCTGTTCCACAGAAAATCTCCGCCACGACATTTCAAAAACAAAAACAATTCTTTTTGCTTCAAATCACACCTACAGTATCTTCTAAATCACGCTTTAAACAATGTTATAATTGTCAAACATGCAACTTTAAATAAACATATTCGATTTGGCCCAAACTTGGAGGAAATCTAAGCTCATGCGTCTACTAAAAGTGTTCAAAATTTCAGCAGAATTGGTGCATCCGTGTCTGAGATATTCTCAATCAAAGACCGTAAGCCGAGGCTTGGCCACCCTGTACAGTGTTCAATGGACTGGGTGTTGAAGTGGATCACGACCTTGAACCTCACCAAACGCGCTTAAACACCGAACCTTGAATGATATCGCGCTAGAGCGATGGATACGCTGCGATGAATGAAGTACATAGGTATGTAAACCTACCTTTAAGCAAAGGTGCATTCGACCTACCCACGATGCGCGAGCCGCATTCGTCAAAACAGCTTTGGACGGAGAGAGCCGAGATAAGTCTCGCGAACGTCACTTGGCCATAACTGTAGCAACCAAGAATTCTGACGTCTGCTAAGCCATGCTCTGAAATAATCACTACGCTGACAACATGGAAAGTGTGGAAGGCTGAGTTTGATGAAGCTCGTCGGAAACCGACTCACGAAAGAAGGTCGCCAGCAGCAGAAACGCTATCCGAACTGATATCGGCTTCATTTGGCAGAAAACAAAAAGCGTTTTGTTGTGACTGTCGAATATGTCGAAAGCGGAGAGAGCGTTGAGATGAAAAGCGCAGCTGAAAGTCCCAAATGTCACAAACAGAAACCGTTGTCAGACCGGCACGGCCAGTCTACTCCACTGGGATTGTTCGGTTGCCATATTGTAACTCACTCGCTCTTTGCTTGCATCGGCCTATCACGGTTGAGAAGAGACTAGCCGCTACTGCCCCCTCGTGCTGCGAAGTGCTTAGAAGTGGTTCACTGTCAATGGGGGCCCTAATTAGAGGGCTTACGGTACACTGCGGATCGGCCACGCGTATGAGAGTGGACAGCTTACCAATGCTTGTTCGCTTTCTTGTCTTTCATGTACTGTTTGCAGTTGTGACTCACATGCATAGTTAACCAATTGCGATGATTCTGTAGTGTTGGCAACGACACTACAGTGATCCCAAGCACGATGAGCGAACGTGCATGCGAGCGAACGGAACATTGCCATTGAACCTGCCCATGCGAGAGTTGGACAAGCGTCTTGTCAACTTCGACGGAACGGAAGTCGCGGGAGTTCTCGGCACCATCACGACCAGCGTCAGAGTGGAGGGCAAGAGCCACGAAGACCACTGCTACGTCGTCGCCGATAGCTGCTCGTCAGTGCTGGGCCGCAACTTCTTGTGTCCCCTGGGAGTGAAGCTGCAGCTCGCTGCGCCAGGGGCCGACAGGCAGGCGACAGCGACCGACGCCGCAGAAGACGACAGCACCAGCGTGCGCGCTACGAGCAGCAGTCGCCCGACCAGCACTCGCCAGATGACCGCCGAGCTGTCGACGCCGGTGTTGCAGTCCAAAACCGCCCCCCTTGTTTTTCTCCCCCCGGCGGTTCTGGCCTAGGCCAAAACCGCCGGGGGGCGATTCTAGCCTAGGCCAGAACCGCCCCCTCTACATGGAAATCGCCCCCCTCCCCCTACGACGTCGGTCACTCGAATCGCCGATCCCCAACAATATTAAATGCGAAATGATACGGCCATAGAGAATGAACTGTGCAACAGGCCTAAAAAAATTAAAATAAATTAGCAAAATAAATCGATTAATCCAAGTCGGTAGCGCTGTCGGTAGTCGGTTCGCCCTCTTGACCTTGAGTTTATTGTGCTTCTCCTATGCAGCCGTATTCTTCGTCGCGTCTCTCGCGTGATGCCGCTGCTTTGGGTCGACAGGGACGGATCTAGGGAAGGGCGCGGGGGGCGCGATCTTCTGCACGCAGTCGTACTCCTCCTCCTCCTCGAGATGATCGCGTCGAACGATCTTCTGGACTTTCATCTTGTAGTCCTCAGTCGCCATCAGTGCACTATCCACAACGGTGGTCTGGAGCTCCGCTACCCAGCAGCTATTTCTCAGCTGCTCCTACAACACTCCACGACAGCACGGACGCCTACCTTACTGTGAACTAATTTACGCGTGGGCTGGGCCCACAACCTCTTGCGAGTACAATTAAGTTTCACCAGTAAGAGTTCACGGGTATGCGTATCATCCTACCTGTAACTACGGTACTTATCGAATGTCACCGTGCAACTCTATTTTCAACAATTTACTCAACTTACATGTGGTCCGAGTCAAGGGGGGAGGAAAAGTTTGGTGGGGGGCGGTTCTGGCCTAGACGTCGCTAGGCCAGAACCGCCGGGGGCGGTTTTGGACTAGGCCAAAACCGCCGGGGGGCGATTCTGGCCTGGGGGCGGTTTTGGACTATGACACCGGCATCGACCAAGGAGACGCCAGCGACGGAGCGCAGTGACGACGACAAGGACGAGGTGGACGCCGTCGACGGCAGAAACGACGGAGACGGCTGAGCTGACGACGCCAGCGCCCTGTCAGACCACCTCGAAAACGACCGACGCGGCGTCGACGCCAGCATCGACTCAGAAGACCGTCAGCAGCCGACGGCCGTCACCCGTCTTCAGCTAGAAGGGGAGGGATGTAGTGTTGGCAACGACACTGCAGTGATCCCAAGCACGATGAGCGGACGTGACATGCGAGCGAACTGAACTATATGTAAGATGACACTGTCGACTTGGAAAATAGAGTATACTAGCGAATCCAGACAGACTCCTGTCAGCACAGGTCTGGGGGGGGGGTAGAGCTCAGAGGAAAAGAAGTAAATTAGGACGAGCCTAGGGCTAGACACGCCGTTGACCCGGGCAAACCATGCGCCCTCTCTGAGGTTGTCCCTAGGGCTACAGGTCGTTTCCCTGCTGGTAAACGAATTGCAGATTCAACGAACTGCACAACGACTGAACAACGAACGAACGAACGAATTAAACGAACTCTGAAAAGCAGATTTAGTGTAAAGGATGTTGACACGTGTATTTCGATGTGGTAAGTGCTGTAAAACAGTTGCAAAACGGGTACCTGTCGTTGTAACGCAGGTTTTCGACGAAGAGCTGACGGGAAGCTGACGATCAATATTCCGTCAGATTTATTCTATCGATTTCCGACGGGACTCGGCGCTATGCTCACCTAGTTCAAACCTGCTGAATAATTGTTGCAATCCGCTTTCTGGGTATATATAGTAGTGTTTCAAAATCACGAACGCCACCGTGTGGAAAGTTAACTCCCATCCCTTTGGGGTTGGTGCAGCTGGTTTGGGGTTCCAGCACCTCAGCTCTTGGGCTGAGCACGTCCTCCCCTCCGCTCGGCCTGTGAAAAGGTGCCCGGGGGAGACGTCTTCGGATGGATTCCCTTGCCTGAGGTGGAGGGCTTCGTGAGGTGCTTCGTGCTGTCTCTGCAACTTCCGCGCGGTGGTCATTTTTTTGTGAATGTATCGCATTCTGCTGGGCAGAGACAGCTCAGACAGGTCGCTTTTGCTCAATGCAAAATTTTCGTTGTCGTTTAGCAGCAGCAACTGCAGCAGCAGCAACTATTAAAATTTTTTTTGGATGGTAACGATCGGGGGCAAACGGCAGGGGGAAACGTCCGGGGGGGGGACTGGTAGAGGGGAAACGACCGGTTACGTGCCCCTAGATCTCGCGCGTTCTCGCCCTATATCCGCCGTCCATTGAGCGGCGAAATGGCCGGATGTTATATTAAGGAAAAATTTGCAGGTGGCTGCAAAAAAAGGTAAATATGTGACGCTATTTTGTTGAAGTCCAGTTTGAAAAAGAGGGGTATTAATCAAGGCACGCCTCAAGCCACTTGCGCTTTGCAGCTGATCAACTTCAGTTTGAACAAACCGTGTATAAAAACTGAACCAAACGCAGCAACACGTCACATATTTGGCATTTTTTTTGTGTTCAGGTGCATATGAAGGTGCAGTGGCAATTATTAGGACCTACACACACTGCGTTCACATATGCCGCATGACTGAACGCCACTTGGTTGTGAGACAGACAGGAAGGACCCCATAATCTTGCACATGGAACGATGCACGCGCAGGCTTGCACGCACGCACGCACGCGCGCGCGCACGCAAGCACGCACGCAAGCACGCACATGCACGCATGCACGCACACGATGTAAAATGGTGCATTGCACTATGCAAACGTTGTAGTTCATCATTGGGTGAAATGCCAAAAGGGGAATGACAAATGGAGCCAGTACAGTATGTATGCCTACACATCACTAACTGCAGTGGCAACCCACATGTCACAAATGTTAGCAGGGTGCCGATTATTTATCCAGGAAGTTCGGCTGTGCCAGGTGCATGGTAATGGCCAATGGCAAATGAGATGTCAAAGGATTGCTGTTGTGTTTTGGCTGAATGAGTGTGGTTCGCACAAAAAATGCCGAATATGTGACGTGTTGCTGCGTTTGGTTCAGTTTTTATACACGGTTTGTTCAAACTGAAGTTGATCAGCTGCAAAGCGCAAGTGGCTTGAGGCGTGCCTTGATTAATACCCCTCTTTTTCAAACTGGACTTCAACAAAATAGCGTCACATATTTACCTTTTTTTGCAGCCACCTGCAAATTTTTCCTTAATACAGTGTTTTTTCGGAAGACAAGCATTGATACGCAAAACCTATGCAGGCACGCACACACGAGTGCGCGCCCGCAAGTACGCACGCTCGCATGCACGCACATACAGACATACAGCAGCAGACCAGAACGCACACATGCCCCAGCGTACCAAAAAAAGCAAATGTAGCGTGTCCGGTGGAATCCCTCAATCGCAGTAGAAGACACGCATCGTATAGAAACGCGCCAAAATCGGTTCAGATAATCAAAAGTTATAGGCGATCAAAAAATCCAAAATCCGCTCTGATACAGTGTACACCTGGACAAAGAAGTGTGCCGCGCGTTACTTGCGACTGGTCTGACGGACGTGCGCGTACGATGGCGCGATCGAAGCGTGTGAGCGTGTGTGTGCGTGCGTGCGCGTGCAGTTTTGCTATAGTGTTGCGCCATAGGCAGTACATTATGTGCGTGCGTGCGTGCGTGCGTGCGTGCGTGCGTGCGTGCGCTTGCAGTTGTGCTATATTGCTGCGTTTTAACATAGTAATATAAAGTATGCAAATGATCGCTATGACTAGGCGGTCAACTTTCGTGTTTTAACCGAAAAGATCCGACCTACCCACATCGAGTTGTTTGTGAAGCAGCCGATTTGAAAGTGTGCGTGCGTGCGTGCACATCTGCAGTGCCATATTGGTTCGTCGGAGCATAGCGATGTAAAGAATCAAAATGATCTACACGTGCAGGCGGTCAACTTTTGTGTTTTAGCCAAAGTGATCCGACGTACCCACATAGAGATATAGCGATTTTCCCGGAAGTGAAAATATTTTGGTGCGTCGGAGCGCGTTGGCACTAAGGAATGAAATGTTCCCCACCGATCGGTGATCAACTTTATTATTGACCTCAAAGCCATCCGAGCTAACCACAACGAAATATCGCCGTTTTTCATTAATTTCCCAAGAGTGTAGACATATTGGTGCGTCTGGGGTGACTAATTTGTTCAATGGGGTCTATTCCAGGTCATGGCGATCAACTTTCTCCATTATTGCGAAACTCTCAGATCAACGGTTGAAGCGCCTATAGAGGACAAACTTTGGCCAAAAAAAACGACTATGTCCGAGAAAAATCGTCAAAATGGACCATAGCTGCACATTGCCACGGCCTAGAGCCGAATGCTTTGGATGATAAGAATCCCATCATGAGCCGCCAACACCTGCAAAGTTTCATGTCGATCGAGCGTACCGTTCAAGAATGGCGGTCCGAAAACCTGGCAGAGAACACGAAAAAAAAAGGACGCGCTTTCGAAACATTTTTGGAACTATTGACCCCCTACAGTAAAACAAGGAAACGCGTTATGTCGCGTTCGATGCCCCAGAAGAAGGCGGTTCATTTGAGCCATAACGTGACGAAATCCGTTCAAGCAATCAAAAGTTATAGGCGATTGAAAATTCGAAAATGCGCACTGAACAAGTGGTCACATATTAGGGTTGTACGCTGACGCGTACACCCTGATGATAACCGTACCGTCACTAACAATACGGCTTTTAAGCTTTTTATTTTTTATTTTTATTTAAGCATTTGTATATTCATATATTCATATTTAAGCAATACGGCTTTTTAAAAAAACTGGAGCAGTCGCGTCGATGCAGAAACAAGGAGCCACACTATCGCCAGCTGAGTAGAGGTACATCTATTCGTACGAGCTTGGTCGGCCACGGCCGCTAGAAACGTGTTGTCTCGGTGCGGATCATTTCAAGGGCATGGCATTCTTTGGCCTGTGACGCTTTTGACGCAGACGTTTTTCTGTTACTGACTTGAAAAGACGACGGTATTTGGTCGTCCCTGTGGTTCGAAGCTGACAGCTGCTTGAGGGGCATCGAAGTCGTCCTGATGGTCGTCGAGCGTCTTCCGTCGGTGCTCCGCCGCAATAGACGGCGGACGGTGAGGCGAATCGGCGCAGTGCGAACGGCGATGACGCATGGATTGAGGAGGGGGTCGAGGAGGCTGAAGAGGCGCGCCAGCCGCGCCCAGAGCACCAGTCGCGCGTGGCCGTCGGCGTGGCCGGCGGGCGCGAATCCGGTCGCCCACTCGACGTAGAGCTGCACTGCGGCGCTGACGTAGAAGACGAGCAGCGACACCGACAGCGTGCCGAACAGCGTGTAGAGGTGCGCGTTCGAGGCGGACGAGAAGCGGCGCCTTCGCTCCGCCACCGTCCGGTAGAAGGTCGCGGCAGCGGCCGCGTGGACGCCGAGGCCGAGGAGGAGGGCGGCCGAGAAGAGCGCTACCGGCAGCTGCACCACCGCGCGGTCGGCCGTGCGCTCGACCTCGAGCAGCTGCTCTACGAGGCCGTCCTTAAAGAAGACCGCGTGCAAGTGGTTGCCGGCGATGCACTGCTTCGTCTCGTAGAAGTAGCGAGCGCACTCGGCCGCCTGCCGCAGCATCGCGACTCCGTTCACCAGCAGCGGTGGTAGCCAGGCGGCGCAGAGGCAGCCTAGAGTGTAGAATCGCGATCGCGTCCACGTCGCTTTCCTGACGTCGAACTGCAGGAGGACGGTCAGCTTGAAGAGCAGGAAGAGAAGCAGCGACGCCTGCTGACTCGCCGACAGTGCGATCTCGGTCCAGACAAATCGGTAGACGGCCGCCTTAGTCAGGAATTTCTGGTCGCCGAACAGTTTAATGGTCATGGCCGTCGAGTGGGCCCGCCCCACCGACTGGTAGCAGCGGCTGGCTTCCAGGCCGATGGTGTGCTCGCGCACGAGTCTCTGCAGGAGCAGGGTCGCGCAGTAGACGAGGTTGGCCAGCACCGCCGACGACAGAAAGGTCAACGTCGTCGAGGAGAGTGCAGAGCGAGAGCGGTAAAGCAGAAAGACGAAGAGGGCGTTGCCGATCAGTCCCATGCCCGCGAGCGCGTCCGTCGCCCACTCGAGAAGGACGCGCAGGAGGCGTCCGCCGTCGTTTGCGCAGTGCGCGTAGACGCGCTCGACGACGTGCGACACGAAGTAGATGGAGAGCTTCGAGTGGCGCAGCACCTCGAACGCCACGTCCGTCAGGTTCCGCAGCATCCACGCCGTTTCCACGCTGCGGCGCCACACGAGCCCCGCATCCAGACCCTGCGGGTCCTGACCTCTCTCGTCGAGGCATTCGACCTCGCGCACTGCGGACGGCCAGCAAAATGGATCTGCATAGAGATTCCGCTCCATGCTAGACGCAAGGAAATGACGGCAAGCGTAATCGGCTGGAAACTCTTGGAACAGATCGAGAATTCTGTACGCGCTTCGACATTTTTTCTCATTGAGAGACTCGTCCTTTCGTTCCAGAGGGCCGTTAGTTTTGCAGTCAATTTCTACATGCAACAGAATGTCGAGATTTTTGCACCGCTGCCGCTGAGTACTATTGAAGGGGGGGGGGGGGTGGTCCGCCAGATTCTTCAATCTTCTAAAGCCACACACAACCCATCCCCCAGAACATTCTAAATCTTTTTTCAACCTGTTTAAACGTGAAAAATGAGTGAATGTTAGTGTTTTTTAGTAGTTTTCAGTGTCATGGCCATGAAACAGCTAAATGTTGCTGTTTACGTACCTGTACCCTATTTTACTTTGAACGATTAAACGCAATAAAACGGTCGTTTTTGTTTAGCATTTTTTTAGACAAGTTTGACCGTTTTTTTATTAATTAAAAAATCCAGTTCTTCTGTAATTTTGCCCAACCCAAGCTGATTACATTGCAGGTACATGTGTGGGGAGGAGGGGGGGGGGGTGGCGAAGTATCGAAACGTGTAGTTCTGGGGAACGTGGAAGGTACCCCTGTCTATGTGGGAGGCAAGAAATATACCAAGGTTACTCGGATATGCAAAACCAATGGCCCTCTTTGACGTCCGCTTGGGTGTAGCATAGGGAGAACATGCAGTAATGCAGCTGTGGATATGCGAATGGCGAGCCGGCCAGATCGTCGTCCATGCGGCGTACGAGCTGTCGAGGCGAGACATTTGGGTTTTGCGCCTCCTCCAGCAGCAGGGCCAGTAACGCCAGACTTTCGAAGCAAAATGGGTTTTTCAAGCTTCTCTGTAGGGCTGCACTATAGATGCATACCTGTAACCATGACCTGGCCCACTCTATGCCTTGGGGCGGTAAACGGCACTCTGTGGAGAAGTACTGTATCTGCGAGGCAGCAAATGGGGGCTGGAGGTGGGGGAGGGCGTCTAGAACCAAACAAATTTCGGACTGACTAAACACAGAAAGTGGGTCTTTTGATTTGAGTGGGAATTGGGCAACCCTCACCCCAGTTGCAGGTGTGCACCAAAGGTTGTCTGAAGTCCAAACGAGCGCGCTCTAGCTTTCTCTTTCGGATAGAAAAAGTGTTTGTCGACGATGGCTGTCAGCTTTGTCATGCACCGGTGGCGGTAGGGTCGAGTATGCATAATGTACCAAAACAGGGGGTTTTTTGCGTTGCAGTTTCGGGCGGCGATAAGTTCGTCCTCGAGCTGGAAAGCTCTTGGCCAGTCGTCAAATACGCGTTGAGCGTCGACACCGACGACGACGACAACTGCCAAATGGACGGCCGCTGCTGCCGCTTTTTCCCTCAGCAACGCCATTGTCGAAAACACCGCCACTGACCATTCAAATTGAAGAGTTGTGAAAAAAAAGCGATTGTGTCGACTGGCTATACAAGCACCTAGCCAGCCTCAGCCTTGCAACTCGATCTGCCGCCGATTTTACACGGTGATTTTTGTAAACAAGACTGTCGGCTAACAACAGCACGCAATTGCAGCTGCACGGAAATGCATGCAGAAATGTTGTCTGAGACTACAGAATGCCCCAAACATTATCAAAGAATCATTTACAGTTTTTGAAGGCACTGGCGGATCCAGGATTTTCTGACAGTTAGTCAAAAACTTTTTCTTCATAAATTTCAATTGGAGAGTTATATTTCGAACGTTTGGGGCAGCAGCCCTCTTTTTTGCACGTTTTTCACCATTTCAGGGTATTTTTGGAATGGGAGTACTTGTAAGAGTAGGAGAGGCTTATTGGTTCGACTCGACAAACAGTAGCAATGGACCGTCGAAATCGACAGGGTCACAAGTCTTTTTTTCCGATTCAGTTGACTTTGTTTACCAACGGTTCGAAGGACTGCTCGATTTGCACATGTATTTGAAACGTATTGATGGTGTTCAATGTTCGTTGTTGGGCCACACTCTAGAGTCTAGAAGAGCATTGATTTACTTGTTCATCCGCCCATTCCCTTTCCTGCAGTTGGTCGTCAAGGCAAAAAAGAAGACAAGGACGGTCCAGCTCGCCCACGGCTAACATGACAACTGACGTATTGGTCACCGAATGGCAAATGTCGGCGGCTGCTCTATTACTCTTACTCCGCAACGAGCCGTAATTAGTGAATGAACGACGCTTGACACCGTACGTTTGACACAACGCACAACCAATTGAAGCCGCAACACCCCTAAAAGGGAGAAGAGGAAAACGCGACTTTGGTAAGCGTCTTCGCTAAGATACAGCATGTCGCGTTCACCGAATTTTCGCCTAATATTCTCTTGTTCAAAGTCAATTCTAAGTCCGCGATGTAAACGGTATTCTGCATGGCGCCTCTTCAGAGAGTAGTCGCGCAGTCATAACGTTTTACAGCAAAACATAGACGGGATCGTTTGTGCGACAGTTCCGTATCCGGATTTCATCTCCGGATGCTATGCTCCGGGCTTCAGGCGTGCACCTTCCCGTTTGGCTCTTCATTCGTCGACACAGGTTTGTCGTCACCAGCGGAACAGAGCCGGCAGACGCGCGTCTCCTCGTGGTAGTCAAATGCGGCGCAGCCAAAGTCGACGGCGCAGCGGGCGGCGCACTGCACTCGCGACGTCGCGTACGCCATGCGCGCGTACACGGCGCCGCGAAAGCTGTCTGGCCCCACCACCTCATTGAAGACGCGCGCCTGCACGAACATCGGTTGGCGGACGG